>CAOJBK011041365.1:0-10428 GCA_948294925.1 Codiaeum variegatum | reverse complement strand
TGTGAATCAATTTGTGCTTATAATACTCCTAAATATACACCTACTAGATTATAAAAAATCATATCCAAATATTAAAGAAAACATATATATTATGATGATTCTAATAGATAACGTTTGTGTCACATTCTTTTACACAAATATTTGACAAATCTAGTATATTATCACTATTTATAGCACGAATATTGTTCGCGCTTGAATAAGCTTGATGCGGGTCAAGTCAAGAACACAAAAGTCCAAGATCCACGAACCTTGAAAAATAGCCCCAGAAAGTCTTAGGAGAATCAAGCCTAAGTTCATAGTCTCAAGGAGGATTCTTCGATATGGTTTGTGCCAAATGTCCCTCCTGGACGTGGGATCCACAGACAGAATCAAAAGGATATTCTCTTGAACAGTATTCAATTCTTACTTGAATACCACTCTCTTGGCTCTTCAGACGCCGACACATGGTACTCTCTCAGTATGATAAGTGTCCACCTAGAGAATCTTATAGACACTTTAAGTACCTCATATTGGTACATATTTCAAAATATATAAAACTAATTCCAGAATTCCTAAAACCCTAATATATTCCAAGGGCTCCCAAGAGCCTAAGACAATACAAACCTATTTTCTGACTTGGGCATTAAAAGCGTGGCCCTCTAAGCTCACGTTTGCTCATTGGTGCAGGTAAATTAAGTCCATCATCAATCCAATTCATTTCAAAGCACAAGGGATCGGAAGTTGTTAGGTCAAGAGCTTATCAAATTGGTATTGTCTACGAAAAATCGATTAAAAAAAAGTTTTTCCTAATTTCAAACAAGTGTTTTATTTTCTCTATTTGAGGATAGTCACACTAACTTTTCTTTCTTGTTCAAGAGCTTGCACTATTCAGAAACTCTAAGCATGGACGACCCTCAGGATAACAGAAACAATGCCACTGACGCATGCCATCCCACTGGAAATAACACTTGTGAAATTCCAATCATAAACAGTTCAACTGCCCTTGACCTAGCCACGTCTTTCCAAGTCCTAACCGACCTCCTAAGGAACTCACAAGCAGACACAGCCTTTGCTACACCCCTACCCCAAACCTCTAATGCGTCCCTAAACCTATCTTTCGAGCTGCAAAATATTATGGGTGTATTAACTCCATTGATATGGCTCCTATAGAAACCGAAACCTACAGGGAAGTATATGAATAAAGATGCACATGTTGGCCCGACAAGGATAGCTAAAGTCAGGTTATTCCAAACCTCAGAGGGAGAAGTGGGGGAGAGGTCTCAGGTGTCAATGAGTACTCTAAGGTCTGAGATAGAAGCTTTAGGAAGGAATCATGTTGGCCCAATGGATAAGGATGGGGGAAGGGATGAGAGAAGATGGAGAAGGGGATGGGAGAGAAATAGCGAAGGAGGTGAAGAAAGTTTGGTAGATTCTAGGGAATCTAGGTTTGAAGAGAGGATGGAGAGAAGAGGAAGGGTGAGTCGATCTAGAAGAGATCACAATAGAAGGACTTCCCATAGATCTAGGTCTCGGAGAGAAGAACGAAAGCATGAGGCTACAAGTCATAATCCTCGGGACATGAGGGAGATGGTGAAGCAATGTATGGAAGAGCTAGGGGGAAGAAGGAAGTCTGGAGATAGGGACTTGACCTTGGAATTAAAATCCCATTTCATTAGAAGGGTGGCAGAGTACTAGATGCCTAATAAATTCAAGGCTTAAAACATCACCAAATACACATGGTCTATGGACTGAAGAGCCCATAGTTTGAACTATAAGCATGGAGTAGAACTACAAACAAGAAATGCCTGGCAACTACAAAATGGTATGACAACTTGAATGAAGGAAGTGTGGAAAGTTTTCAGCAATTGGTGGAAAGCTTTATGAAGAAATTTGCAGCTATCATCCTTATTGAAGTGTAAACACAGGCTTTGGAGCTTGTAAAATAGGGTCAAGATGAGTCGTCGAGGGACTTCTTAGCCAGGTTCAAAGCCAAAGCCTTAAAAGTAACTCTAATGGACCAAGAAAAGGTAGTAGAAGCTTTACAAAAGTACACAACTCATATGGACATTTTTAAGAAAATGTATAAATATGTACCAACTAGCCTCAAAAAGGCTATGATCATAGCCCAGAAGTACACCAGACAAGACGATGCCTTTCTAGTGAGCCAATTTGCTCAAAAAAGGAGGGGAGAAGAGGAAGATACCCCTTCAAAGAAAAGCAAAAAGAAGGAAGTCGAAGGGACAAGCAACTTTAAGAGCACAGTTGCTCAGCCGAAAGAGAAGGAAAGGGAGCGTATTAGGAGAACCTTCGATGTAAAAAATCTTATCCCACTGAATGTAAGACACGAAGTCATCTTCGTGGCATTTCAAAACCAAACCATATGGTAAAGGCCTAGACCGATAAGAAGAGACCCCGACAAGAGAGACAAGTCTAAGTTTTCAAAATTTCACAACACTCACGGTCACACCACTAACACTTTTAGATACATGATGGAGGAGATAGAGTAACTAATTAAACAAGGTTATTTAAAGAGGTTTGTAAGAGATAATAAGGATCCTGAGCTACCTGTAGTGAATGATGGGACTGTGGGAGATATCGCTTGATTCACCAGAGGGCCTCAAGAAGAAGTAACAAACAACAATAAAGGCAAAGCAATTTCCTGAAGCAAAGAAAAATTAAAGTTTGTGTTTTACACTGGCCATAAGCAATAGACCGAAGAGGATGGGACGGTGACACCAAAAAGAGCCGACCAATTATCACAAGGTGATTATCACTAATTACGACTTGTAGAGGATCTTGGTGGATAATGGGATCTCAACCAACTTATTGTCCTTTGAGGATTATCAAAAGATGGAAATAAAGGATTATGAGTTGAAATCTTAGCCAATATGCTGGACAAAACTGAGATACCTGTAGCAGGATATGTCAGGCTTCCCTTCACTATAAGGATGGCTCCAAAGTGTGTGACGGTTATGGAACTCTTTGGGTGGTGAAAATACCAAAAGCTTATAATGTTTTGATGGATAGACCATTGCTCCATGACACGGATGTGGACACTAATGTTCGGAGGGGAATGGTGAAACTTCCCTTGCCAGATGGAACCAAGATTTGTATACACAACACTTATAAATAAGAGCCCAAAGTGGACTTCACTCCAAAAAGGAAACATGAAACACATTCATACGGAGGAAGTATGCACGATTAAAGAAGAGGTGAAGTTAGAAGAAGGGTAGAGAGAAAAACTAGTGGGGAAGTTAGAATCATTCTTAGTGGAGGAAGAAAGGCATAAGAGATGCCTGAAGGTTAGTGAAGAGCTAGTGGAGAAAGCCGAAGCAAAAAGGTTCTTAATAAGTCACAAGATGACCTTCGCATTAGACTCCTCAGAGATGCCCAGGATAACTTTGGAAGTGATTACCCAAAGGCTAAACATGTATCCATCCTTTAGGATAATCAAACATAAGAATAGGTGCTTTGGGATGGAAAGACAAGCAGTTATTGATGAAGAGGTAGACAAGCTAATGGAAGTTAGGTTTATTAGGGAGGTTCAATACCCAAAATGCTTGGCTAACGTGATTTTGGTGAAGAAAGCAAATAAAAGCTAAAGAATATGCGTAGACTTTACCGACCTCAATAAGGTATGCCTAAAAGACTCTTAACTGTTATCGATGATAGATAAGTTAGTGGAATCCATCGCTAGATACAATTATCTTTCCTCCCTTAATGCTAAGTAGGGCTATCACCAAATCCAAATGGACCCTGTAGACGAAGAAAAAAATCGCCTTCATCATTGCTAAAGGCATCTATTACTATTCATATATGCCATTCGCACTCAAGAATGCAGGGGCAACGTATCAAAGATTGGTCAATAGGGTCTTTAAGTGTCAATTAGGGAGAAATCTAGAAGCATATATATATATGACATGATAGTGAAAAGCAGAAGCTTCGAAGAGCATGTTAGAGACTTGAGGGAGATCTTCGAGGTAATGAATCATTATAGGATGAAGTTAAATCTAGAGAAGTGTGCCTTCTTCATACAAGGAGGTAAGTTCTTTAGCTACTAGTTAAGAAAAAAGAGGATTGAGCCCAACCCAGACAAAGTACAAAGCCATCTTAGAAATGTTGGCCCTAAAGAATGTAAAAGAATCTCAAAAGCTAACTGGAAGACTAGTTTCTCTCAACTAGCTCATGTCAAAGGTAGCCGAGAAGTACTTGCCATTCTTTAGAAGATTGAGGAAGAACATGACCTTCAAATGGACTGAGGATTGTAAAAAAAAACTTTGAGGAGTTTAAAGCTTACCTAAGTTTGGAACAAATGTTGAGCAGATTATTACCAGGGGAAGAAATGCTCTTTTACCTTTCATTGTCTCCATAAGTTATTGGAGTTGTGCTAGTCCAAGAAGGAGAAGGGATACAAAAGCTAATATACTACTTCAACAAAGTCCTACAAGGATCCGAGCTCAATTATTCTTCCATTGAAAATTTGGCTTATTCTCTCCTCTTGTCATGAAGGAAATTCAAGGTCCATCTCCAAGCTCACCAAGGGGAGGCAGTAACAGATAAGCCCCTATAAAAGATCCATCACAAACCGGAGACCTCGGGAAGAATGTTGTGTTGGTCAGTAGAGTTCAGAAAATATACCCTACAATATCATCCCTAAGTAGCAATCAAAGCTCAAGCATTAGCATATTTCATTTCAGAATGTTTGTTCTCAGGAGAGAGTGAAGAGGAGACTTCAGTGAAAAAGAGAAAAAGTGAGATGGACTTGGCAACTGTCGAAGAGCTATATGTTGATGGATTATATACTCAAAATGCTAGTGGAATCAAAATCATCCTTCAAAGTGGAATAGGATGTCTCCTAGAATATGCCCTAAAATTTGACTTTTTAACAACAAATTACATAGCAGAGGAAATGGTTGTGCATTTGTAGTGACTACCAACTAGTGATGGGCCATGTAAATGGGATATTTAATGCAAGAGAAGAGGAAATGGCAAGATACTTGGCTATAGTAAAAAAGCAGATCTAGAAGATAGAGAAATAAAGGGGTGAAGATAGAATACAGAAAAGTATCGAGGCTTCAAAATTGTTGAGCGGACAGTCTAAGTAAGGTGGCAGTAGCACATCCTTTAGAGTACCTCGATAAAGTTTTCATGAGATCTCTGGTGGACCCTAGCATTTATGAAGGGGATAGGTTCTAGAGGTTGATGTAGAAGAACAATGTTGGATCGACTTAGAGCTTACTTAGAGAAAGGAGAGAGGCAAAGAAGATCAAATGGCACAACACTTATTTCTCCATCCATGACAACACTTTATATAAGAGGGCATACTCCCTTCCTTGGCTAAAATGCCTGAGGCCAAGCGAAGTGAAGTATGTCCTCCAGAAGATCCTTGAAGATTCATGCGAAATGCACATAGAGGGAAAGGTGTTAGTAGTCAAAGCCCTTCGACATGGACATTATTGGCCGACAATAAAGATGAATGCAAGGTCCCTAGTAAAGATATGTCCCTCATGCCAAAAATTTGAAAATTTGGTAAAGGTTCTAGGAAATGAGCAAGTCCCTATATACAACTCCTAGAACTTTGCTAAATGGGGAATAGACATCATTGGCCCATTCCCAATGGGATCAGGGTAGAAGAAATTCTTGTTATTGGTAGTTGTGTACTTTACAAAATGGGTTGAGGATGAGACCTTAGCAATTATCACCACAGACAATATAATCAAGTTCATTTGGATGAATATTATTAATAGGTTTAGCATTCATTATCTCCTCATCATTGACAATGGCAAACAATTCAAAATTGCTAATATAAGAAGCTTTTATGAAGGGTTGAATATCAAGTAGCACTTCTCCTCTGTAGCTCATCCTGACACAAATAGGCCAATAGAGGTGACCAATAGAACTATCCTCTAAGGAATCAAATGAAGACTGGAAGGTTACAAAAAAGATTAGGTCAAAGAGCTCCATCATGTACTATGGGCCAACTAGACAACCCAAACAGAGCCTATAGGAGAAACCTCCTTTACTTTGTCCTAAAACAGCCCCCAATGCATAATTTAATGCATCGCACAGAAGCTCGAAAGGTAAAGTCCAATCAAGAGCAATAATAATAGAATTAGTGGACAACTCCTCCTTCAAGGTATGGAAAGATGTCATGCATTCATCATTAAATTCAAAAAGGACTTCTTTCCCTAATAGCCTACTCAAAAGTTGGCTAATTTTGGAGAAATCCTTTATGAATATCCTATAAAAACCAGCATGACCTAAAAACCTCTTAACCCTTTTACTGATGTGAGAGGGAGTAAATTAGAAATCAAATCAATTTTGGCTTTATCAACTTCCATACCTTTACTAGAGACTATATGACCCAAAACTATGGAATGATTTACTATGAAATGACTTTTCTCCTAACTCAAAGTAAGATTGCATTCAATGCATCATTCCAAAATGGAAACCAATTTATTCAAAAAATCATCAAAATATCTACCAAGAATAGAAAAGTCATCCATAAATACCTCTATGTAGTCATCAACCATGTCAGAAAATACCGACATCATGCATCTCTAAAAGTCACCAGTGCATTGCTAAGGCCAACTAGCATATGCCTGAAAGCAAATGTCCCAAAAGGACACGTGAAAGTCATCTTAGCATGATCCTTTGGTGCAATAGCTACTTGATAATAACCTAAAAGTCTATTAATAAAATAATAATATGTATGGCCAACTAACTTATCTAACATCTAGTCGATGAATGACAAAAGAAAGTGATCCTTTTTTTATGACATTATTTAATTTTTTGTAATCTATGCTCATGTGCCACACCATCACTGTCCTTGTGGGGACCAGTTCATTATTTTCATTCTTTACCACCATGATTCCCATTTTCTTGAGAACCACATGAACGAGACTAACCCACTCATTATCAGCAGTAGGGTAAATAACCATTTATTGCAACAACTTAAGGACTTCTTTCTTCACTAACTCACCCATAGTTAGGGTCAACCTACATAGCATAACTCTTTTTAGCTTAGCCCCTTTCCCTAAAATTATTCTATGCATGTAAGTGGAAGGACTAATACCTTTAATGTCACTCAAACCCCAACCTATTGCTTGTTTAACTCTCTTAAGTTCAGATATCACTCTTTTTTCTTCTTCCTCACTCAACTTAGATGAAATAATCACAAGAAAAGACTCACCCTCATTTAGAAAAATGTACTTTAGATGCTTTAGGAGATCTTTAAGCTCTAGATTTTAAGAATATTCCTTCTCTACACTTTGGTTCATTGGAAGCTCTAAAGTGTCAATCTCACTATCCTCAACTATCTTAGCCTCATTCAATCTATCTAAATAGCTTACAATTTCAAGAACTATGGACTTAGTTCCTTCATCAAGTGTAAGTGCAAATTCAAGATTATCATAAAAAACATGTTGCTCAATTATATCATTAACATCAGAATTAATATAATCAATAAACAACATTCATCAATAGGTAAGTTTTTAAAATGAATTGTGTCGTAGTGTGTGAAATTGTCAAATATGGAAAATACCACAGTTTGACCCAAAACAGACACAGATAATTTTCCATACTTAAAATCAATAATAGTATTAGTGGTTGCCATAAAAGGTAAACCCTATAATGTATGCAATTCAGTCCTATTAGTCAACCCATCATCCATTTCAACCATAATAAAAACAACATGCACAATAAAAACCTTAACATGTACTAACACATCCTCAGTAATTCCCTTAAGGAATCTCAATGACTTATCGATTAATTGCAAGCACATTTTTATGGGTATCAACCCACCCGAATTTAGTTTGAGAAATAAGGTATAAGGCATCAAATCTATACTAGCTCCTAAATCAAGCATGCCTCTAGCATCTTCTCCATTATCAAGTTCAATATCTATCACAAAACTTTCAGGATCATTAGCTTTTGGAACCAACTTATGCTATAAAATAGCACTTTTCACCTCCAAAACAACAATCTTTTCCTTTAATTCCAACTTACATTTTTTAGAGTTAAGTTCTTTGTAGAATTTTGCATAAGCCAGAATTTTCTGAATAACATCAAGTAAAGGAAGATTAATACTTACCTTGGAAAACATTTTGAAAAGCTACTCAAATTGTTTATCATTCTTACCTCCCTTAAGCCTTTCGAAAAATGGAATAGGCGATCGGAAAGGGTAAGTCGTCTTGTAAAGCTTGGAAGGAGTCAGACTCTCCTTCTCTTCCCCCTTTTCCTTGAGCACCTCAGTATGCTCCTTTTCATGTTCCTCGTTATCTACATCACAAAGGTTAGAATCAAGATTATTATTAACAACCTTACCACTCCTAAGGACCGTTATTTCCTTAGTTTGCTCTGGTTAACTTGGAAGCTTTCCTTGTTGCTTATTGTGCATTTGAGTTGCAATTTAACCCACTTAGGTCTCCACTTTTGTGATTGAAGCTTCCATAGAATCAAATTGTCTATTATTTTCCTCTTAAGTTTATGTACTAATTTGAACAAAATTTATTAATGTTCTCCTCCAAACTCAAATTTCATAATTGTTGTTATTGGGAACTAGAGTTGTCCCCCTAGTATGGTCTCCTTTACATAACTTGAGGCACTTAAGCATTGTTATTTCTCCACCCAAAGTTAGGGTGATTCCTCCAACTAGGGTTATAAGTGTTGGAATAGGAATATTTTGAACTAGTTGGAATCCATCTAGTACTTAGCTTCCTTAAACTCACTTGGTATAGAATCAAATCTAGAAGGACAAATATAAACACCATGTCCAAAGACTCGACATACCTCAAACACCTCTTTAGCATGAACCGATGAGTTTCCTTGCCTTTTCAACAGCTCTACTTGGCAAGTCAATTCAATAATTTTCATTTCCATATCCTTGCTATGTTATACCTCATGTGTAATGGCTCGCTTACCCCTCACACTCTTTTACTAGGAATTAGTTTCAAGCATCTCAAATAATTTATAAGCCTTATCGGGAGTAACCTCACCTCCAGTTGAATTATCCACTATCCCTTGGTTATGATAAGCAAGCCCAACATAAAAGAATTAATTCAGTAGTTACAAAGGATAATGATAATATGGGTATTGAATTTGCAACATTTTGAAACATTCCTATGCCTCATGGAAGGACTTTCCCTCCATTTGAGTAAAAATAGCAATCTTTATATGTAAGTCAATAGTCTTTTGGTGGGAGTAGAATTTTTGCATGAATTTAGTATAAACCTCTTCCCATGTAGTCAAAGAATCAGGAGGCTATGTCATCAACCAAATTTTATAGCATCCTTCAAGGTATAAGGAAAGTATCTCATCCTTAATTGATCCTCATTGAGACCTTGAAGAGGAATAGTCTTAGTGATTGAGTAAAAATCCCAAATGAAATTAAGAGGGGTCTCATTCACCATCCTATGAAACAACGACAACATATTATAATGGATAGTTTTTAACTTATGATTTCTTGATGTCGTGTCTAATCAGATGCAACATGTAGTCATACCAATAACCAATTTAGCAAATTCTTTCATAAGTGTCCTCTCACCAACCATAATTTTTGGTGGATCAATTCTTTATCTGCCCATGTTGCCTTAGTTTTATAGATCTACTACCTCAACCTCCTTGTTGTCTACAGGTGGATCTTGAATCTCCGGTGGGTTCTCCTTGTTGTCTTGTCCTCTATTTTCTGCTTCGATCCTGTGCATGTTATCAATAGGAGGAAGAAGTTCTCCTTCAAGCGATCTTCTCTCATTCATAAAATTAGAAAAAAAATAAAAAATAAATAAAAACAACAAACTAAAAACTACATAAATAAAAAAAAAGAAACAAAATAATAATGCCTCACAAGATCTTTTAAATTCCTCTGCAACGGTATCAAAAACTTTTTTGCCTCAAAATTTACTATTAAATAGTGACCGCAAGTATACAAGCTACCATAGTACAGGTTGAGAACCAAGGCCATATTTTTTCCAAGGATTAGATATGTTCAACTTTATTAGTTTGTTTCTTAAAGTGAAATGAAAAGTAAAAAGAATTTTTTATTTGATTTAAAGAGAATAAAATAAATAAGTAATCTAAAAGCACACAATTAAAATTATGAAATATGCAATGATATGAACAAGTCTAGAGAAATTGACAATCCATAGTCTATCACCTATGATATTAAGTAAACAATTCAATTAATTAGGTTTAACTATCCAATGTTTAATGCAATCATTCAACTAAAACATATTCTACTAGCTATCGCATTCATAGAAGTAATCTAAAGAAAACACGCATCAATCATACGAATTAAGACAAAAACTTATATTCCTAATTCATTTTAGAATTTCAATTGAATAATTCTAGGTTTATATTTCCACTCTCGCATCATCACCTAAACCCTAAATTAACTATTTAGTGATCAAACAATCAATTATTAGAATCAATCCAATTCAATCAAGCATAAGT
>CAOJBK011040961.1:0-12816 GCA_948294925.1 Codiaeum variegatum | reverse complement strand
GCCTCAGTAAAAGTTCGAGCAACATCATGCAAGCTGAAAAATGTTTTTGATGGGGAATTCAAGAAAACAATTTGACAGTAAATTAGTTCAAGCAATTCAAGACAAAATTCTCTTGGGAAATCAAAGTTTTCAAACTAATTTTAGTATCAAATTGCTAAAATTTGAATATTCCCAAAGGAAAATTCAATAGAACTAAAAAAATCATCACATTCAAAATAAATTCCTCAGTAAATTCAATAATTCCCAACAGAAATAATGATAACAATTCAAGGCAAACTCGAAGAAGCTAAATTTTACCTCCTGTTTTTCTTTAAAAGACTTGGGAAAAATCTCTATTTTGATTTAGGGACTGAAGTCTGAGAAGGAAGTCATTTGTGTTTAGCCTTGAGGAATTTTCCCCAGGAGTTCAGAATTGTGCCTCCTCGGTTGCTTTTGCTGTTACTGCAGGTTTTATTCGCTCCTGCTCCGGCAGTTGAGTGGCAGTATAGAGCGGTGACGGTGGTTCCGATGGAGGGCGGCAAATGGTGCTCCAAGATTCCCTGGCATGCTAAAAAGCACGATCAATAGCCTGAGCTCATTGCATTCTTGTTGGGGCTACCTCGGTGCTTGTTGTCGTTCCCGCCCGCTTCTGCTCCTGCTCCGGCAGTTGAACAGCAATCGGTGGTCGAGCGATGGCTAGCAGTTGGTGTCGGGTGGTGGGTCTGGCACTACTACCGAATCATATTGCTGCCTCGCTCCG
This sequence comes from Codiaeum variegatum, assembly GCA_948294925.1. Lineage (NCBI taxonomy): Eukaryota > Viridiplantae > Streptophyta > Magnoliopsida > Malpighiales > Euphorbiaceae > Codiaeum > Codiaeum variegatum. The sequence continues at coordinate 12,077 of CAOJBK011040961.1, read as the reverse complement.
CTTACGAATCGCACATCTGGGGCCTTCTGTTGCTGCTGCGGGCTAACTGGCGGTGGCTCCTCCGGCTGCTGCTGGTCCTTATTGGCGGCAGTTGGGCTCCTCCGTTCAGTGGCTGTCAAAAAATTTTGGGGAAGAAAGGGAGGTGTTTGAGATTGTAAATTTTGAGTTTTTGAGAATTTAGAAAAAGGAAAAGGGAATTTTGAAAATGGAGAAAAATTAGGAAGTAGATTTATTTTTGGAAGGGGATTTATTTTTTTATTTTAAAAAATGGAAGGATTTGGGAAATTAAGTGAATTTATTAGATTTCCTTTTTTAGGAATTAGGAGTTATTAGGGATTTGAATTTTGAATTCAAACCAGTGTCTGAATAAATTTTTGTTGAAGAGGGTTTAGTAGTGGTTTTGCTTAGGGAACTTGGGGAATATAATTTCGAAGCCAAATTTCAACAAACTAATACAAACATGCTTTTAATTTTCAATTCCAAATTTCATCTCTAATTTACAATCAAAGTTTAGTGAAATCCAAAGGCCTTTGGGTATCCACTTTCATTTGAAAAGAAGTCAGATTTTATAATTGAGAAATTTCTCCTCTGGCACACCCACAAGTCTGAGATTTTATACATAATACACTTATAAAGCCATGGGTGCCATGTTAGCACGGAATGAACCTGAGTCCCACAAAAATAAGCCATCTATTATTTGAGTAAGCGGATGCTGATACACGAGCTCAAATATAGTTATATCAAAAAGCATTGCCTAGCTCTTGTATAATATGTCTCAATCTATGAGATTAGAGCCCTGAGATTTTTTTTCAAACTTCTGTGGATTTCTTTTCTAGCAATGGACAAACACAAGACCCAGTGTTTGCAAAGTCAGCAACAACAACTTCAACATTTGTAGCTTCTTGGAAATAAGTTCTCATTAAGGCTTTCCTCCTTTGATTCTCTTCCCTAAGTAATTATTGATACTCACTCACTTTAGCAGCAAGCTCATAGAAATCTCAAAATTCCATCCCTTGAAACTTCTTCCTTAATTCAATATTGAGACCCCTTTGAGCCATTTTGACAGATTCAGTTCCCAGTAAAAGGATTTTGCATCTATTTTTCATCCTTTTAAGCCATGCAATGAGGAGATTAGTTATTTCACCAGCTATTTAAGTCAATCTAATTCGGTTATGCAAACCTCTGGTTCAGTCCTGAAGAACTGGGTATGAAATTGACGCTCCATCTCCTGCCATATGAAAATGAAATTTTTGGAGAGTGTAGCATAATAAGTAAAAGCAGTACCGATTACATTAATACGAAACAATCTTAACTTTAAATTGAAAAAATTTTCATAATTCACCAGTTCACCACATTGAATGGTAAAATGGACAATGTGTTCAAGTGTGAATTGTCCCTCTTCTCGAGAAAATAGAGAAAACTTAAGAACCCGATAAACCCTTAGATAAGCATTATCTCTATCAGTCATGTTCGGATATGGCTAATGAAATTTAGGATGACCTACTTAACCCAGACCAGGACCATATAACTCATATACCACATCACCCACAACATCTAAATCAACTCCTCCCAACCTTAGAGCCTAAGAAAGCGGTATATATGCCTAGAGATTTGGCATATCCCCCTGAGGAAAGTGCAAAGTAGAATTAGTTGTATAAAAAACTTACTATTATTGTTATAATTGATATTTTGGCTATTAGAACCGATAGGATTATTTATTTTATTGGGGCAAACCTCTTCCCTCCTATGAGGAGGTTTGTACCTGTCATCAATAGTCAAAGAAAATCCTGAGAAAATTCTTACAAAATTAATAGCTTCTTCTTAGGTCATTGTTTTAAAGGTGTTATATTGTTTAGATATTTGATCACCATTTTTAGAAAGAGATTGTACCAAATCCAGCATATTTTTTTCAAAATTACCAAAAGTATTAGAAATCATACTATTGGCTTATTTCATTAAATTTACTACTTGAGCAATTGCTTCCTATAGTGTTTTAAACTTGTCCAAATTCTGAGAATTAATGTTTTCACCAACATCTTTAATCGCTTTCAAGTTATTCCTCATCTGATCGAGAAGAGATTTGTCTCTACTCTGGTTATGAGGAGTAAGAGCATCTTTAGAACGTTCATCACCTGATTCCTCAAGCATTTTATTAGGTGACTCTCCAACTTTCAAATTCCTTAATTTCGGCATCATGTGAAACGTAGTCCCACCGAGCGTGCTAAAAAAAACTGTTGGTTCTTTTTCGATTGCGGACGTGCCAGAGGAGTAATTCCTTAAAATAAAATTAAACTGACTTTCTCATCAAGATGGATGTGGATCCCAAAATGTCTTTGCCACAATTTGTTTGTATTTTACAAGATTAAAGTTGCAAATAAAAATAGGATTTTGAAAAAAAAATGCAAAGTTTGCTTGTATTGATTTTTTGAATTTTGGATTGCTGTAAAGAAAATGAAAGCTTGAGGAAATAAATGAAATTGATAGTAAAATGTAAAGGAAAGCTAATAATCTGATGATTAACTAAAAATTGATAAGATTAAATTGATTTGATTATAGATTGGTTGATTGTTGATGGCTGGATGTGTTGAGTTATGTCCTGATCATTTCTGCTTCTGATGCTTTTATAGCTTCTGATGCCTTTTTCCTCAAGCTCAAAGAAGAAAACTAATAGGTGCCTTAAGGAATTAATTCTATCGTTACAAGACTTTTATCTCAAGTTACATACTCTAGAATTCTCTAATATTTTTAATTATTTCCAACTAATAAAGGGCTTAAATATTTTATAAGCCATCATCAATTTAATTTTGCTTAATTTAATTTACTTATTTTAAAGTCCTAAAAAATTATAGTTTGGCACAAACAAGATTTATACCTATTTTCTCAAACATATGGATAAAGATTATAATGGTGTTTAAGAATATTGTTGAGTTTTAAGTATGAGAATTTGAAAAGCAGAGTTGTTTCATGACATACAAAATGTCAACATTGTGCATAGTGAAATAGTTCATGGAAGAGGACCGATGATTCTTTCACGCTAGCCTGTTAAGTGGGACACTAGTCATGGTAATATGATCAATTACCATGGATATTATTATGCAACTTAAAAAGCAAGGTATTGAAATGTCCTAAAAGAAAGGCTTATTACCATATGGCCAAAAAGCCAAAATCAAATTATATCTCAGCTTAATAAGTTATGTTGAATTGAAAGTATTGAATTTCAGAAATGTTACATTATGGTTAGTTATGCATATACACTCTTTGTCAAAAGGTTTTTATATACATATATGCAAAGTACACCACAGTAATTATATCATATTAACATGTATTTAATTTCTTGCCTAACCTTGTTTATTTTTATATATAGTAACTATATATGGTAAGTATTAGATATTTATTGCTATATTTATTTCTCATTGAGTTTAGTCACCTAAGTTTGGGATAACTTTTTCAGACCCAAGCAGGATTTGTCACCACCTTCAAAATAGAAGGTAACAATCAATGCCCGTGGTTGGTGACTAAAAGCTTTTTGGTACCTTCCTCTTCCCCTTTTGTTGCTTTCTTTGTGCTCCCAATGCGAGCGAGAATGGACAACTTCTATCCTTATCCATCTACTAGGCTACTCAGTTCTACTCTCCACATATTCTACTTTTTTCTCGCCTCTCTTAACCTTTTATATCTCTCTCGCTTCCATATCCTCATTCATTCCATCCTCTCTTACCATGTATTCCTTTCTCTCTCATCCCTTCTCCTATCTCTTTCTTTGCCCCTCTGGCTCCTCTCTGCCCATCCCTCTTATGTATTATCACCCCTTACCTCTTATATAACGATAGGTAAAGGGTGGGTTAAGGTTTTGAGGTAGTTGAGAAACTTTGATAAAAGTGGACTTTGACAGTTGAGAGCTTGAATATTGGACCTACACACAAAGAACACGACCAAGAGGGTCAAGCTTGTTACCTAGCAAAGACCTTCTGATACTCAAGTCAGTTTAGAGTGATTTACTAAGTGCCTTAAAGATTTTATGAACTAGTAAGGCTTTGGAGGAAAATAACTTAGAGAATAAGATGGAGAAGAATAAGAAGTTCAATAGCATTTTACTAATTGGCATGAGAGGCCTTTTATAGGCCTCCAATGTATGACTGTGCATGAGATCGGACGATCCATAAGTTTTCTTGGTGAGAAAGATTATTGTTGGATGATGTTGTTTGTCTATTAGTGACGTGACACTTGGTAGTTGGCTCAAAAGTGAAATATTCCTTACTGTCAACGCTAAAAGGTAACTTTTCTTAATTTAAGGGCACTTGGGAGACACGTTCCTAACATAGGCGTGCTATGGCAGGATGGAGCATCGTACCTCCATACTTAGATAGTTAGACTAATTTGTCTTGTTCTTCCCCCTGGATGTCTTTTGGCCCCAAATGGGTCGGTAGGAAAAAGTGGTCCGGTCATGGAATTATCAGTATGGAGGGTTGTTACCTCTCAGGACGTCAGTCATCTGGACTCCTTATTCTTGTTCGGATCATGCACTTGGCTAGAGCCATTCCTTGTAGAAGCCCTATGTGAGTATGGGCTTGTGATTTGGATTACAGACCCTTATCATTATTATTCTCCACATTTTTTTATCAAAAGGAGGGCACAAAATGCCACAGCAAACAAAAAAAAAACTCAAAAAGCCGAGCTATAACCAATAATCACTTGGTTATGAGCAATCTCCATAAAGTCCTCATTAACAATTTAAGCTAAGCTCTAAGGCATCTCATGAAGTTCCTTGACCCCTTTATGATGATCAAAAGCCAAGTTTGCCAGCATGTCTGCAGCACCATTCGCTTCGCGAAACACATGATGAACTCGCACTGTCCAATCCCATTTCAACAAATTCAGGAAATTGTTAACAATATTTGAATGCATTGTGGTGCATTTGATCTTCCCAGTAATCCATTCAACAACCACTAAAGAATCCAATTCAACCAAAAGCGTCCTACACCCCATGCTCTAAGCAATAAGAAGCCCTCTCCACATAGCCCAAAGCTCAATCATAGCGGCATCACAACTACTGATATTGACCATAAAACCTCTAATCCATTTTCGATTCCAGTCACCAAACAGCCTCCCTTCCCCTAGCACTTTTCAACACTCCTTTACAACAGCCATTTGTATTAAGCTTCATGAAACCGAGCGAAGACTTTTCCCAACTAACAAAAATATCTTGGATTGTGTTTCTCATCGCACCACCTATACCAGGCCTTTGAAAAGCTTTCCTGCAATTTCCTGTGTAATCCTTCAAAACTGACAGTTTAACCATTAAAAACCTTATTACACTGTCATTTCCAAACCCACCGGATTGTCATAACACACAAAGCTCTCCACTCCTCATCCCCTTTATCACTCAAAAATAAAGAGAAAGAAGAGGAAGAAACGTTATGGACAATAAAGAGGAAATCCCACACCTGATGAACTTGGATGCAATCATAAAGAACATGCTCCAGCTATTCAATAATATTGCCACAAGTTTCACAATAAGGATTCTGAGCAGACCCGCCTTTAATATCCTTTCAAATTGTCTTAAACAAGACATTTTCTATAAAAAAAAAAGGTAATTATCCTATTTATTTTGCTGAAAAAGTTGCGCGTGTGCTGTACGTGAATTATGAACAGTGGGCGCGTTAGGTTAACTTCAGCCAACGCAACGACAAGTGACCTGTTTTTCTGAAAAACTGATTTGGCTCAATCGTCCACCGCTATCTTCCCGAATAAATCGCTCATTTGTAAATTATTTTCTTCACTAATGAAACAATTAAAAAAATTAATTAATTTTCTCTAAAAAATATTAATTAATTACTACTATAATTTGTTATTTAAAAGAAAACAAAAATAGAAAAGACAGATAAACAAAAATAAATTAATAGTAATAGGGAAAAAAAAAAACCCGCACAACACTGATGCAGAGAAAGTGAAACGAAAGACTCAGACTCTTATTTCCACTCTCTCTCTACTTTCTCTCTCGTCCTTACGTTCCCTCCCTCTCTCTTGCCTCCATTGAGATTCTTCTTCTTCCTTTTTTTTTTCTCTGGCTTTTGAAGCTTTCAGGTACTTTGTTTTTCTTTTTAATATTTTTTATATGTATTTTGATGTTGTTATTGGTTTGAATTTCGAATTAATGTAAATGGTTGAGTGTAATTTATAATAATCAACAATTTATTATGATATGATGTTCATTATAATAATAGTAGCAAATGACGTTTCTCTTGCCCTAGATTCTGAAAATGTAGCTTGTGATCCGACCTCTGTACACTTCTTCATTTTCAGTATTATTGATTTTGTCATTTTGTCAATTCGCATTTCTTAGTTATTATTTAAATCAATTTAATTTAAAATTTTCATTGTAAAATGATGATACGTGTACATTCAAGGATCTCTCAAGCTCATAGAGTGCAATTTTTAAATTGGGTTGGTTTTTTTATGCTTCCAAGTATAGTTGGGTTTGGTTGTGCTGGGAAAGCTACAAGTTTTCATTGTGTACGAGCTTGCTGTATAATTCATCTTATTTCTTACATAGGGTAAGAGAATAAAGTTTTCTTGAAGAGAAATTTCGGTGGTGAGAGGATTATTTGTGCAATGATCGGTATTGTATTTTTAGCAAATCTAATTTGCCTCTTCTAAATTGATATGTCTGTATATACTGCATGTTTTTTTTCCCGTTTATATCTTTTTCTTTTTTAGTTAAATTCTGGTTTTGCAATCTGGATATATGGATTCATTCTATTATTATTAGGGGGATGGGTATGGAATTCATATTAGAGTTGGACAATGGCATAACACATAATTGTTGGTTTGGATTTTATAGGTGCAAGTTTGGGTTTTGAGATTAATGTAGAATTGTTTTTTCCATATTGTAAATTTCTGTCAGATTGTTCAGAAAATACGGATCAAATGAACATGCAAATTGATTTTTTTTCCTTTATTCTTTTTGTATTTTATACTTGCATTGGGTGGTCTTCAGAATTGGCTTTGTGGTTTTCATTACATAATTTTCTCATAGTATAATACTAAAGATTCAGTGGTTCATGAGCATATCGAATATGAAATTGAAAAAGCTAAGCTGCATTTTCTATATTGGATAATGATTGTGGTTGAAATTTGATTGGTTATCTGAGGACCCGGAATTGTAGAGAAAAGTTTAAGTGGTGCTTTCATGTAGATGTCAAAGTCTCCCTCCTCTGATTTGCAAGAGGAATCACGTATTTCCTAGCCCGGGTTATTGTTAGTATCCTTAATAATTTATATTTATTCTATTTTTTAAATAGATAAAATATATATAAAAATGTTAACTTAATATACATTAATATAACATATTATATATATTACGTAAAATATTCGTGAATGAGATGGACATTCCTTATTCTCATGAACATTTTAGCCTCTTACTAAGATATTAAATGTTAAGAAAAGCAAGGCCGTAGAAGAATCACTGAAGTTGAACCTCAAGATGGAAACTCACCAAATTATATTGAGTTACTAATTTTTTGTTTGGAAACTAAAATTGGTATAGATGTTATTTTTTGCGCCTTTAATGCTAATCATCCATATGAAAGAGATAGATATAGTGATAGAGAAAGGTATAGTTCTAGAAATAGTTTTTATTCTAGTAGCAATAATGACAGTGTGGGTAGGTCGGGAGCTTTTGATAGCATCAGGACTAGGCACCATTCTAGGAGGGGGAAGAGGTGGGTACGAGCGGAGACTAGAATTAGGATAAGCATTTGGAACATAGGATCCCTTACAGATAAGCTTTTGGAGTTAGTTAACACTTTAGAGAGGAGAGAGTGAACATAGCTTGTATTCAAGAGACTAAGTGGATAGAAGAGAGTGAACAGAGTTTGTATTCAAGAGACTAAGTGGATAGGAGAGAAAAGCAGAAAGGTTGAGAAAGGGTATAAATTATAGTACACAGGAAGGGAGAGAAGTAAGAATTGGTGGTTATTATTGTAGCTAGTTCTCCAAGGGATGCGGTGCTTTCGGTGAGGAGAGTGGGGGATAGAATTATTGTAGTTAAGCTAGTTTTAGAAGGGAAGTGTTCAATGTGATCAGTGCTTATGCACCACAAGTTGGTCTTGGTTTTGATTGCAAGCAGAAGTTCGGCGAGGACATGGATGATGTCATGTAAAGTATACCAATTGAGGAGAATGTCTTCATTGGTAGAGACTTAAATGGTCATGTGGGAAGAGATTGAAGTGGCTATGAAGAGACTCATGTAGGCTTTGGTTATGAGAGTATAAATGAGGAGGAGAAGAGCATTCTTGATTTTGCAATGACTTATAAGTTATTCTTGGCAAATACATATTTCATGAAAATGGAATCTCATTTGGTTACTTTTAAAAGTAGGTATGACAAGAGTCAAATTGACTACTTGCTCACAAGGAAGTCAAACAGAGCCTTTTGTAAAAATTGCAAAGTCATTCCGGGAGAACCTTTAACAACCCAACATAAGTTGTTAGTGTTGGACTTCAAGATGATATGGCAAGCTAGGAGGTCGTTCAATACCTATGCTCAATGGATTAAGTGGTGGGAGCTTAGAGAGGAGAAGCGTGAGAAATTCAGAAATGTGTTGTATAATATGCAACCTTGGAGTTCGCATATGGAAGCTAATGATATGTAGGTAGCCATAGCTTCGGGAGGTCGGCAAGAAAATCCTGGAGAAGGCTAAAGGACATACTCCATTGAAGAATGAATGATGGTGGTGGAACGATACGGTCCAAATAGCAATCAAGAGTAAACGAGAATGGTACAAGAAATTGCTAAAAGGTGAAAGTGGGGATGCGTGTGAGCAATATAAAAAAGCAAAAACAGAAGCAAAGAAGGCAGTGAGGCAAGCTAGAGCACAATTTTATGATAAGCTATATGAAAAGTTGGGGACGAAAGAATGGGAGAAGGAAGTCTACAAGTTGACTAAGATGAGATAGAAGATATCGCAAGACCTGAACCAAATTAAGTGTTTCAAGGAATATGAGAATAAAATTTTGCTCAAGGAGGTAGATGTTAAAGAAAAATGGAGAAGTTACTTTGAGGGCCTCTTCAACGAAAGTCAAGATGAAAGCCAAATAAGTATAGATCATATGACGATTGAGAAGAATGTGAAATACACTAGAAGAATTAGATCCCCCGAACTTAAAGAAGCGTTGAAAAAAATGCATGCAGGTAAAGCATGTGGTCCAGCTGGGATCCCTATAGAAGTGTGGACATACTTAGAAGATATGGGGGTAAATTAGTTAACTCAATTATTCAACAAGATTTTGGCGTCCAAAAAAATGCCAAATGATTGGAGGAGAAGTATTGTAGTTCTAATATTTAAGAATAAAGGAGATATTCAAAATCGTTCAAATTATAGAGAAATCAAACTCATGAGTCACACCATGAAGTTATGGAGAGAGTTGTAGAGTAACGTATTCGGATCTATCAAGGCTAACCAATTTGGCTTTATGCCTGAAAGATCCACTATGGAAACAATTTTTTTTTATTAAAAGTCTAATATAGAAATATAGAGAGATGAAGAAATATCTACACATGATGTTTATCGATCTGGAAAAAGCGTATGATAAAGTGTCACGAGATGTTTTATGGTGGGCTCTCTAGCATCAGAATGTGTCAGTTAGATATGCTCACGTAATTAAGGATATATATGATGGGGCGGTTAGTAGTGTACGTACGACCGGAAGTGATACAAGAGACTTCCCTATCACGATCGGATTACATCAAGAATCAGCTCTAAACCCTTATCTTTTCACTATTATTATGGATGAATTGACAAAAGGGCATACAAGAGGAAATTTCTTGGTGTATGATGTTTGCGAATGATATAGTGCTCATAGATGAGACTCAGGAAGGAGTTGAGGGGAAGTTAGAGCAATAGAGAAGTGCATTAGAGATTAAAGGTTTCAAAATTAGTCGGAAGAAGATTGAGTATATGCATTGTAAATTTAGTAAAGGTAGTAAGAGCGAGCAAAGGGACGTATGTTTAGAAGGTGTTGCCATATCTAAAAGCACGCGTTTCAGATACTTAGGATCTATGAGCGGGGTGGATGAAATGGAGGAGTATTTCCGGAGTATTACGTGATCGAAAGATTCCACATAAACTAAAAGGAAAATTTTATCGCACTGCGGTAAGACCCGCTATGATGTATGTGAGTGAATGTTGAGTTATAAAAGCATAACAAGTCTCTAAATTTAGTGTGGTGGAAATGAGGATGCTAAGATGGATATGCGACCATACTAAAATAGATAAAGTCTGTAATGAGTATATCAGGGGAAAAGTCGGAGTTGCCCCAATAGAAGACAAGTTGAGAGAAAGGAGACTAAGATGGTTTGGGCATGTACAACGTAGACATTTAGATGCACCGGTTAGAAAATTAAAACACTTTAAAGTAGATATGAGTAAAAAAAGGAGGGGTAGATCTAAGCTTACTTAGAGTAAAGTCATTCAATATAATCTTGAGTTCCTAAACATTTTTTATAACCAAGTAGAGAAAGCGAATCCATATAGCCGACCCCAATTAACTTGAGATTAAGGCTTTATTGAGTTGAGAATGCTAATCATGCTAAATTGTTTTTTATTACTACATCCAGGGGATCAAATGGAATGCCAGAAAAGTTTGATCCAGATGACACTGTGGCTACTGTTGCTCGCTTTATCGAGAAGCTACATGCCAAAATATCTTCACCACATGAAAAAGAACTTATTACAGCACGTCTACTTGGTCTTCCCAAATCTAAAAAGGAGGCAAGGACAATCTTAGGTTCACATGCTCAGGCAATGCCACTGTTCATATCCATTCTCAGGAGTGGCACTCCTGGGGCAAAAATGAATGTTGTTGGAACTCTTAGTGTCCTATGTAAAGATGATGACTTAAGAGTGAAGGTACTTCTTGGTGGGTGCATCCCACCTTTACTCTCACTTTTGAAGTCTGAATCAATTGATTCTAGGAAGGCAGCAGCAGAAGCAATGTATGAAGTTTCATCTGGGGGCCTTTCAGATGATCATGTTGGTATGAAAATATCTGTAACTGAGGGTGTAGTACCAACATTGTGGGATCAGCTTAATTCACAGAACAGACAGGACAAAGTGGTGGAGGGGTTTGTTACTTGAGCCTTAAGAAACCTTTGTGGCGACAAAGATGATTATTGGAGAGCAACACTTGAGGCTGGAGGAGTAGATATCATAGTGCGTCTTCTGTCTTCTGATAATGTTGCTGCCCAGTCCAATGCAGCTTCACTCTTGGCCTGTCTGATGTTAGCTTTCAGTGATAATGTCCCCAAAGTAATTGATTCTGATGCCATCAAAGCTTTGCTACAGCTGGTGGGTCAGAATAATGATGTTTCAGTTCGTGCTAGTGTCACAGATGCTTTGGAGGTTGTTTCCTCAAAGTCATTAAAGGCTAAGAAAGCTGTTATAGATGCAGATGGTGTTCATGTGCTTATTGGAGCTCTAGTTGCTCCTTCTAACGAATGCATGCATGGGGAGTCTGCTCAGGCTCTTCAGAGCCATGCAACTCGAGCTTTATCAAATCTCTACGGAGGGATGTCTGCTTTGATACTGTATCTAGGAGAACTATCACAGTCCCCTCGCCTTGCTGCTCCAGTTGCTGATATAATTGGAGCTCTTGCCTATGCTTTGATGGTCTTTGAAGGTGTTGATGATGAGTGCTTTGACACAACAAAAATAAAGGATATATTAGTGAAGCTTCTGACGCCTCGTGATACTAAGTTGATTCAAGAGCGTATCCTTGAGGCTATGGCAAGCCTGTATGGCAACATCCACCTGTCAAAATCACTTAATCATGCTGAAGCAAAGAAGGTTCTTATTGGACTTGTCACAATGGCTGTTGGGGATGCATGAGAGTATCTGATAATTTCTTTAACTAGCCTATGCTTTGATGGTATAGGCATATGGGAAGCCATTGGCAAGAAAGAAGGAATTCAGTTACTCATATCATTAATGGGTTTGTCTAGCGAGCAGCATCAGGAGTATGCTGTTCGGTTGCTAGCAATTTTGACTGACCAAGTTGATGACAGCAAATGGGCCATCA
>CAOJBK011040055.1:0-13243 GCA_948294925.1 Codiaeum variegatum | reverse complement strand
AAATTTTTATAGATTAGATTTTTTTAGATATTTTATAATCCACACTTTATGTATTTTATTGAATTTTTTATTTTAAAATTCGCTATATATATATATATATATATATATATATATATATATATAAGAAATCTAATATAAATTAGGGATAAAAGAAAGGGATTTTTATAAAAATATATTAAAAAAGTAGAAATTTATTATAAAAATCTGATATACATTTAGAATTTTTAAATACTTGAATAGATACAAGTTGTAAATTTGTAAAATTAAACATATATATAAGTTAACAATATATTTATCGTACATCAAAAGAAAATTATAACTTGAGTTTTCAATTTATATATGATCTTGTAAACTTTTTATTTATTATTTTAAACTTGTTATATTTAGATGGGTAGAGCTCATTATAGAAATACAAGTGACAAAAAAAATTTGTCATAATCCTCAATTTTATTTTTAATTTTTAATATTTAGTTCATGCACAAAAAAAGAAAGAAACAATGTTTAACATAGAGTTAGAGTAAAAATATTAAATAGACTCGTATTATTATTGATATGACGAATACCTAACAACTTATGATCTCTGAATATATGCTGGATTAGGTTGAATCCTTGACTTGGAATGCTTGCATCAATGAACAAATGTGAGCTAAAAGGGTAAGGCTTTGAGTCCGGCAAAAACCCTCTGACGCTCAAGTCAGTGATGGATTTAAAATGACTTAGACTCTGGAGAGCCTTATGAATGGATTAAGGTTTTTTTGGGAGTGATAGGACATACTTTAGAATGTGTGCTAATGTGAGGTATTTATTGTGTTTGTATGATTCCCAAAGTACATATTTGTCATAGTGTGAGAGGGTCACTTGTAATTTTCTGATTGATCCAGGAGGTGGTCCCTAAGTAGGAGTAAGACACGTATCCTTAGGAATATCTTTATTATTCGTACATAGTGGGTCCTACTGTATAAGGTCTCTTCAGAACAATATGTGCCGAAGCCATCCTCTTTAGATGTTGGGCATGTGCCCCCTTTGCTTCAGGTCATTCCAAGGCCTTCTCATGAGAATTATGGGCTCAAAGCTTTTAGCTCCGATTCTGACCCATATCAGAGATCCACTTTGTTTATCTGAGGTTGAAGAGATAAGAGTTTGATACCTCAGTTGAACAAAAACTCTGGTCTGAAGGCCCCTAAAGCTTTTTCGATCTCTGCTTCGATAGATTCTTGTCAGTGCGAAATGGCTCCTCGACTTTCTGGGTTGATGCGGCTCAGGAGGCCCCTAAGAGCTTTGGTTTCTTACTTTGATGGATCTATTATTGGTTCAAAAATGTTTTCTTAGAAGTCTCATTCATTTTTGTTTCTACCCTAATCTCATTATCTAGCCTTTGCCAAGGTATTTCAACTTTAAATTCCCTCTTCTTGGGGCCATTTTTAGCTTAGAGGTAGTCTTCGGTATGCCAAATGCCGAAATCACGTTATGCCGAAGCTACATCGTGTCGAATCTATATACCACGTGGAGGCCACGTGTTTTAAAATGGCGTGCTACGTGTCGTTTGGTAATAATGGTTAAGCATACAAGGGGTATTTAGAAGGTCTATATGAACCCTCTTTTTTCAGTTTTTCCCTCTCCATTTCCTGTCACTTCCTACCTTTCTACTTCTCATTTCCTTGTTTCTTAACCTCTCCTGTCATTTCTTTCTTTACTTCAATCTTTCCTTTTTTTTTCATTTTCTTCTTCAATGGCTCGTGCCAAAAGCCTAGCTATTTAGGCCATCGATGCTGAGGTAGCTAAGTTTGTTGCAAATTCCCTTGCTCCTACCTGGGAAGGGGTGAAACCTATTTCCAGTGTAAACTGGACTTTGATGCAACGGAACTTTGATTCGATTTCTAACGTAACCTCTTTTGATTTCCATTCTTCTTTGCATTGCCTTTTTCATCCTGGCCCCAAATGAGTATCTTTGCAGGCCTTCGTTATTATGTTTATTTCTTTGATCACATGCTTAGTGGACTATTCCTTCCTCCCTCTCCTTTCTTTGTTAGGGTCTTTAACCATTTCGATGTACTTCCTCTCACCCTCATACCAAATTCTATCCTCGATATTCATTATTTTGAGGTTCTTTGCTTTTACTTGGGGATTTTGTCCCCTTTAGTAGAACTCTTCTAACTATTTTACCAATTTGTTTCTTGTAGGGGATGTGGGAATATTCATGTCTTCTAGGAGGCCGAACAAAAGGCTTTTTGATGGTAAACCTAATAAAGCCGACGATTGGAAGCGGTGATTCTTTGGGATTTGGTACATTGGTCCCAATGTAGAAGGCTTTAGCTTTGATGGGAGCTATAGGGAGCCCAATAAACTCTCTTCCAACCCTTCACTTATCGAAGAGGATAGAACTTATCTATTTCTTTTTATTAACTCCAAGAAGGTAATCAATATCAACACCTTATGGCATTGTAGCCTTCATCAACACAAGGCATTGTAGCCTTCATCAAGACAAGGAAGGTTGCCTGACGGTTCCCTACTACCTCCTGAGCCTCTTGGGTATGTATTTTTCTTTTGTTTCTTTTATTTCTATCTGTTCATTATTCTCACCTTCGATTTTGTTTATCTCAGAGGAACCTGTAAAGGCAGTAAACAAGGCTCTCTTCACTATGTTGGGGATGAAGGGCAAAGATATCGAGAATGTGAAGGCTCCTAATTTGTCCAGGATCATCCTTTTTTATGATGTGTGAACTGGAGAGCTTCGCCCTCAGAGCAAGAAGGAGATCCAGTGGGCAATCCTGAATTTAAGGTTGAAAAAGGTCGATTTTCCCCATCTGTCTTTGTATTTTAAGGATTTATCCCCTCAAGTCAACGTAGGGATTCGTATGTCTAGGCCACCAGTTCATTCCATAGGCCCTCAAATTATAAGGCTTTCAGCTTAGTCTTAAAGAGGCTGGCTTCAGGGCCAACAATGTATGAAGAAGAGGAGGAGGGCCAGTTAGTTGCAAAGAGGGTTATGCATTTTAAGAGGTTGACATAACCTAATCTGACTTTGAAGATAAGCTACTAATGTCCTGAGCCTCAACTTTCTCCTACTCAAGGAGTCGCTCCTACTACTTTTCGAGCTCCAACTCCCTTAGTTAGGGCTTCCACCTTCGTTCCACCCAAGGAACCTATTCTGTCACCTGTTCCTCCCCTCAAGCACCTTTTCGGCTTTGAAAAGAGGAGGCGTTATGATCAGTGCATCATGTACCGTAAGTTTGAAGACAAGACTATAAAAATGCCCAGGTTCCAAGTTGTTGCTCAAAAAGTGTTGGATTCTATGGAGTTGCTATCTACTAGCGAGGGGGTGTTTAATAAGCTATTGAAGTGATTCTACAAAAGTTGCATCCTTCACCTCCCCGAAGATAAGCTGATAGATCTTTATAACTTTATCTATAATCAGAGGGAGGCAGTAGTCAAGGACTTCCTGGAGAAACAATTTGCCACTCCAGCCTCTTCGTGGGTCCACAATGCTGGTCCTTTGGCACCCTCATCTACATTTGTGCCCAGACCCCAGTTCACCGCATGTAACATTATTTTTCTATCTTCTTTTGATTCTTCTTCTTCGTCTTCTGGCCTTCGGAAGGTTTATGAGACTCTCGAGAGGTTGGGAAAGTCTTAACAGGCTAGGCAATTTACTAGGGCTGCTTCTCCTATCGAGGCTAGGTCCCTCCGAGTGGTCTCCCTTGATGGCAAAGAAGTAGGCAGAATGAGAATCAAACACTTCACAAGGAGATCCTTGTGAAGGGTTGGTAAATGCAGTTGCTTGCCCTCACATTGTTTCCTTTTCTCTTTTAAGTGTTTTCACTAATTGTATCTTCTTTCCATGCAGCTTCGCTAAGAGAAGCTCTTAAGGGTAACCTTCCCCAACTGGGTGAGAGTTCTGCTTTTTGTCCCGTTGTAACTCTTCCTTCGGTTCTTGAGGTATGCAGCTATTTCCATTAGTTGTTTTAGTGTTTTCTTTTTTATGGTTTGTTCATTTTTGTTTCTCTTTGTAGAGTGTCAAAGCTGCATAGGCGAGTGAAGCATCCTCACCTCACCTAGAGGTGGTGGTAATGCCACTTCCTATCATCTTGGCTCTTCCCCCTCCAGCGATGAGGAGGGCACCGATCATCCTTCTTTGAATGTCTAGGTAACCCTTTCCTTTAAATTTTCTTATTTTTTATTTACTCTTGCTTCACTAACTTCCCTCTTTTGTATTCCTATAGGTCTTCGAAGCAGTGGCTAAAGAGAATGAGGCCACTTCAAGGGCCCATTCTGGTGAGTTGGATTACTTGATCACAAATTTATATTTAGATTTTGATAGACTCCCCACGCCTTCTCAGTGGGATAGTTAACCCTTGGCAGCACTCAAGTTCAATCGTCAAGTTGATGACCTCTTCGACTTGGGGTATGATGTGGAGGCTGCTACTGTTGCGGTAATACAACAATCTCCATCTTCTTCACAGAATTTTAAGGAAGGCATGGCAACTTCCATTATTGGAAGAGATGGAGAGCACTCTAGTAAAGACGAAGGGGCTAAGAGATCGGATGATCAGCCCCAGCACTCTGCCAAGCATCTAATTGCTACTAATTCCACCCTTTTCCAATGTTCGATATCTCTCCTCCCCCAACTTCTTCACAATGTCTGGGGGGAGAGTTCTTTCAAGGGCTACACACTGAGATGGATGCCTCTACTACTAGAGGGATCCTAGCCAAAGGCCCTTCTCTGCTTTCTACCCTCGAGGTGCGCCTTTCAACTTAACATTTTTCTCATTTTGATTATAATCTATTTTTTACCATGGTTGGTAATCCTCTTTTCTTTCAGTTTACTACTTTAAAATTGAAGAGTTTTTAAGACGCTGTAAAGGTCATCCTTTCGGAGAATAATGACATGAACACATATTATCCCTTCTCGACTTAGAAACGAGCAGTTCGAAGATTGAAGTGGAGAATTTAAAGTAAGCCATATATGAGAGGGATCAAGCTCTCTCTGACTCTCATTCAGCTCTTCCTCATAGCAAAGTAACTCTCTCCATGTCTACCTCTCTTTTTTAAGATGTAAGTGTCAAAAGGGACTTTTTGGTCAAAGAGAGGGACAAGGCTTTGAAGGATCTTGAGGAGCTTCTTAACTAGTTGAGGGAGAAGCAGGAGCTTGTGGACTCACTAAACCAAAGGGTTTCACCTTGGAAGACCATAATTATACCCTCCGAAACGAGAAGGCTAGACTCTAGAAGGACCATCATTTATCCCAGAGGACCTGCCAGCCCTTGTCGAAGCATGCCAAGAACCAAGTTGAGGGGACTCTCCAAGCTGTTAGTAATTTCTTCAATTCCAGTTGGCTTCAAAGATATATTATAATGAGGGAGGTCCTGAGTGCCGTCCTTCGTCACAATAAGACCGTTAGCAAAGTAGAGGAGAAGTTCCCTCACTTGAAGGGATCTTTTAAAGTTTATAAGCAAGAAAAGGTGAAAGTTCCTATCTTGGTGGAGTATCTAAGCAATCTGGCTTAACCTCCTTCCGCAATCTTCAATGATGATGAATCTAAGGAGCCTTCATAATCTTCTAGTGAGGACTTAAGCGTGGTGATGGGTCAAAAAGATGAAGCCACTCATTCTTAATTTTTATAATCTTTTTGTAATAATTTTTGTATAACTTTTATGTACTCTTCGAAGGTCTTTAAGTTCCCCTTTGTATCCTTCATTTTTCGAAATGAGGTTTTGTTTGGTCTTCGATATCTT
Source organism: Codiaeum variegatum (assembly GCA_948294925.1). Taxonomy (NCBI): domain Eukaryota; kingdom Viridiplantae; phylum Streptophyta; class Magnoliopsida; order Malpighiales; family Euphorbiaceae; genus Codiaeum; species Codiaeum variegatum. The sequence continues at coordinate 7,511 of CAOJBK011040055.1, read as the reverse complement.
CCTTAATCGGAAGTTTCTGTACCTTCGAAGGTTATTTTATTACTTGGTATGTTTCTTCGCTCAGAAGCCAATTTATGAGTCCTTTAGGATGATTATTAGTTGGTTATACTTTTTCAAGGATCTGTGCCTCCCTGATAAGGTCTTTTGCCTATTCAACAGGTCTTATATCCTTGATCAAGGATGTATGCCTCCTTGAGAAGGTCTTTTTCCTGTCAAGTAGGTCTTATATCCTTCATCAATGATGTTTTCCTCCCTAGGAAGGTCTTTCGCTTGTCAAGTAGGTGTTATATCTTTCATCAAGGATGTATGCCTCCCTAAGAAGGTCTTTTGCTTATCAAGCAGGTCTTATGAAAAATTAATATGCACAAAATGAACTTAGAAGGAAAATTTTCATTAACTTCGACTACTAGTAGTACATTTTTAGTTATACATTCCCAGTATGGGGTATGTCTATGCCTTCTAGAATTTGCAATTTGTATGTGTTGAGGCCTATCACTTACTAGACTCTAAATGGTCCTTCTTATGTAAGGGCTATCTTGCCTACTCCTTCTCTTTGGCCCGTCGCTTTGAGGCTTCTTAGCACCAAACTTTCTTCTTCAAACTTTCTAGCCTTTACTTTTTTGTTGAAATAATTGGCGACTCTACTTTTGTATATAGTTGTTCTAATGGCTATCTATTCCCTCTGCTCATCCAGTAAATCTAAGTCAATCCTTCTTAGCTTTCCATTCTCTTTGTCACTACAATAGAAGACCCTTCCACTTGGCAATCCTATATCTCCATAGGGATAATCGCCTCAATGTCGAAGGTCAATGTGAAGGGATTCTCCCTTACAGGCTCTCTTGGAGTGGTTCAATATGCCCTGAGCACGTGATGGAGTTCTTCAACCCAATCTTTTCCATACCCTTCCAATATTCACTTAATTCCTTAGAGGATGGTCTTATTGGTTACTTCTATTTGCCCATTGGCCTGAGGGTGAGACACTGAAGAGAAGTGTTGCTTAATGCTCAAACCTTCATAGAACTCCCTTATCTTCATATTGTCAAACTACTTTCCATTGTCATTGATAAGCTAGTAAGGGTCTCAAATCTGCATTTGATGCTCTTCCATATGAACTTGATGACATTATTTGCAGAGATAGTCACCAGGGGCTTAGCTTTGACCCATTTGGTAAAGTACTCAACTGCCATCACAATAAATTTTTCTACCCTGGAGGCATCGAGAAGGGTTCGATAATGTCTATTCCCCATTCAGCAAAAGGCCAAGAGCTATAAATCAAGACTTTCTATGTTCCTAGGGTCTTCACCAAGTTTGCAAATTTCTAGCACGAAGGGCATTTCTTCACTAAGGATCTCGCATCCATCTCATCATCAGCATCCTTATTGTAGTGTCGTAGCTGCTAGTGCCTTTCCCCCTATATACATCTCACATGACCCTTCATGGATCTCTTAGAGGACGTACTTCACTTGGCTTAGCTTTAGGCATTTTGAACCAAGGAAGGGAGTATGCCCTTTTGTATAAGGTGTTGTTGTGGATGGAGAAATAGGCACTGCGTCTCTTAATTTGCTTCTCTTCTCTTGTGTCCTGTGGGAGTTCGCCTTTCTCTAAGTAGGCCTTAATCAGATTAATCCACCATGGCTCTTCTACTTCAATTTCTAGCACCTCTTATCCTTTGGCTACATTAGGGTTTGTTAGGGACCCATGAAAACATTGTCTGGATACCCCAAGGGGTGCGCTGCTACCAACTCATTCAGGCTATCTGCTCATTAATTTTGAAGCCTTGGGATGTTCTATATTCTATCTCTATCCCCTTCTCCTCTATCTTCTTAATCTGGATTTTGACTATTGCCAAGTACATCGCTATTTCTTCCTTTCTTGCTTTGAATATGTTGTCTACATAACCTAACACCAATTTCAAATCATTGTAAATGCACAACTTTTCCACTATAAGAAAATCAGCTAGCTTGAGCCCCTACAGCAGCGTTTCGTACTTCGTTGTGTTAATCGTTGTTAGGAAGTCTAATTTTAAATCATACTATAGGAGGACCCCTGTTCCGCTTCTTAGGACAACTCCAATCCCACTAGCATTCTGAGCACTTCTCCATAAACATAAAGCTTCCAAGATGCTGGGTTTGTTTTCTCCTTACTGCTCTGACATATTGCCTCTGCCTCACTCTCCTCTAGGAATAAACATTCTGAGATGAAGTCAGCAAATGCTTGTGATTTAATTGCTGCTCGAGGATGATATTATAGGGTGCATTGTTTGAGCTCTACTAACCAACACAACATTCTTCTAGAGGTCTCTAGCTTATGGAGGGTTTTCTATGGGGGATTGTCTGTCATCACTACTCCCTGATGAGCTTGGAGATAAACTTCAAATTTCCTACATGACAATAGAAGTGAGTAAGCCAGCTTTTCAATAGGAGAATAATTGAGCTTGGGTTCTTATAGGACTTTGCTAAAGTATTATATTGGCTTCTAAATTGCCTCTTCTTCTCTAACTAACACAGCTCCGACAGTATACAGGGATGCCAAGAGTTAGATGAGTACTTCATCCCTCGGCAGTGGTGTGCTTAGTACTTGTTTGGAACTTAGGTAGGCTTTGAGCTCTTTGAAGGCTATTTGGAAATCTCAGTTCATTCAAAGACCACATTCTTCCTTAACTTCCTAAACAATGGTAAGTACTTTTCTGCCGCCTTTAACATAAATATGTTAAGGGCTATTAATCTCCCAGTCAACTTCTGAACTTCTTTCACATTTTTTTGGGATAAAATTTCTAGGATTGCTCATACTTTGTCTGGATTTGGCTCAATACCCTTTTCGCTTACCTAGTAGCCTAGGAACTTTCCTCCCTGAATGAAGAAATCACATTTTTCTAGATTCAAGTTCATCTTATACTGATTTATCACTTTGAAGAGCTCCCCCAAATCTTTAACATACTCTTTAAAGCTCTTACTTTTCACTATCATGTAATCCACACAGGCTTCCAAGTTCTTCCCCAACTGATCCTTGAAGATCCTGTTGACCAATCTTTGATACATCACCCCTACATTCTTGAGCCCAAAGGGCATAGATGTATAGTAGTAGGTGCCTTTCTCAATGATGAAGGTTGTATTCTCTTCGTCCTCAGGGTCCATCTTTATTTGGTGGTACCCTTGTTTAGCATCTGAGGAGGAAAGATACTAGTATCCTGCAGTGGAATATACTAATTTTTCTATTATCAGCAGCGTGTAAGAATCTTTTGGGCGTGCTTTGTTAAGGTCTGTGAAGTCTACACATAGTCTATAACTTCCATTCGCATTCTTCACTAGAACCACATTGGATGACCATTTAGGATATAACACCTCCCTGATAAATCCGGCCTCCATCAACTTACTCACCTCTTCATCAATTACTACTTGTCTTTCTGTGCCAAAGCATCTTTTCTTCTACTTGATCGGTCTAAAAGTTGGGTCTACATTAAGCTTATGAGTTATCACCTCCGGGCTTATCCAAAGCATCTCTGAGGAATCCAATGCGAAAGTTCCTTTGTGGCTAATCAAGAATTTCTTTGCTTCTTCCTTCCCCATCAATTCTTGATTCACCCTCAGACATCTTTTTGATCTTTCTTGATCTATCGAAAACAACTCCAGCTCTCCTGTTGGCTAGGCTATTTGGCCCTCATCCATCTTCGGTTCTTCTTGGACCATGCACACTTCCTCCGTTTGGATGTGGATCATGCTTTTCCTCATTCGAGTGAAGTTCGCTTTTGGCTATTGCTTGTGCATGCTATATATATAAAGTTCCATCATATCTGCTAAAGGAACCTTCACCCTTCCTCTCTGCATATTGGTGTCTGCATCCAAATCATAAAGCAATGGTCTGCCCATCAACACGTTGTATGCCATAGAAATCTTTACCACCATGAAGTGGGTCTTCACCGTCACACTCCTCAGAGAAATCCATGTAGTGAAGGAAATCTTGATATATTATGCGACAGGTATTTCAGTTTTGTCCAGTGTCTTGATTGGGTTTTTCAACTCTTTGAGCTCATAATCTTTTATTGCCATATTTTGATAGGCCTTAAAGGATAATAGGTTAGTTGAGCTTCCATTATCCACCAAGATCCTTTGTAGATTGTAGTTAGTGATGATTTCCTTAATGACAATCGGGTCGGCACTTCTTGGTACCACCGTCCCTTCCTCTTCGGGCCATTGCTTTTGGTCATTGTAGAATACAAACTTTAGCATTTCTTTACTTTGAAAAATTACCTTGCCTTTGTTGTTACTTGTGATTTCTTCCTGAGGCCCTCCAGAAAGGCAAGCAATGTCTCTAATAGTCCCATCGTTCACTATTTACAATTCGGGATCATTGTTGTCTCTCACAAACCTCTTTAGATATCCCTACTTAATTAACCACTCCATCTCCTCTATTAAATATCAGTAAGTGTCAGTGGTATGATCATGGGTGTTATGAGATTAATTAAGGCTTGCAATGATAAGGCTAGGATAGGGGCGGTTAAAGTGTTTGTGGCTGGGGTTTCGTGAATGTTGTTTCCAGTGGGATGGCTAGGTGAAGCGTCAGTGGCATTTTTTCTATTATCTTGAGGGTTATCCATGTTTGAAATCTCTAAAAGTGCAAGCTTTTGAATGAGAAAGGAAAGTTAGTGCGACTATCCTCAAAGAGATAAAAGAGAAAACAATTGTCTGAGATTAGGAAAAACTTTCAAATCGATTCTCAACAGACGACGCCAATTTGATAGGACTAATACCTACCAACTTTCAATCCTGAATATATATTGGACTAGGCTGAAACTTGGACTCGAAATGCCTGCACTAATGAACAAATGTGAACTAAGAGGGCTAAACTTTGAGCCCGACAAAGACCCTTCGATACTCAAGTCAGTTTACAATGGCTTAGACTATGGAGAGCCTTGTGAATGGATTAAGGTTTTTTTTTAGGAGTAATAGGACATACTTTGGAATGTGTGCCAATGTGAAGTATTTATAATATTTGTGTGATTCTCAAAGCTAACAATTGTCACAGTGTGAGAGGGTTACGTGTAATTTTCTGGTTGATCCAGAAGATTGTTCCTAAGTAGGAGTAAGACACATGTTCTTAGAAATATCTCTATTATTCGTACATAGTGGGCCCCACTATATAGGGTCTCTTCGGCTCAATATGTGCTGAAGCCATCCTCTTTAGATGTTAGGCTTGGGCCCCCTTTGCTTTAGGCCGTTCCAAGGCCTTCTCATGAGAATTATGGGCTCAGGGCTTTTAACTTCAATTTTGACCCGTATCAATTGTAAACCGCATATCTGATTCAATCCAATTCGCATTTGTGAATTGAATTGGATAGGTTTTTTTATTTTCATGGTATAGGTTGCATTGAAAAATTCTCAATCTACAAATTTTTGGATTAGGTTGAATATCCTACTAAATTCACATCAAACTTATTCGCAAACACTCCTACTTTTTAATAAATATAGCTAAATTATAATCATTCTCTCTAAATTTATTCTCTTATTACACGATCCTCTTTAAACTCATTTTTGTTATTAAATCATCTCTAAACTTTATTTTCGTTCCATCATTATCCAATTAACAGGTTAGGTAAAAATCAACCAATCAAGACTAATTTTTTTTCTTTTCATTATCATTATTTTATCTTCTAAGTTGTTATGTCACCATAAACTTAATTTTTTATTAAAAAATATTTTTTAATTAAAATATATTTTTATGTATATTTTTTATAGAAAATAAAAATATTTATTTTTAATAAAAATTAAAAAATATTTTCTTTTAATCAAAGTATATTTATATGTATATATTCTATAAAAGATAATATATTTTTAATAAAAAAATTAAACAATATTTTATTTCAATAAAAGTATATTTTTATGTTTTTTTTTTAATTTTATAAAAAGTACTATATATTTTTAATAAAAAAATTAAAAATATATTTTTATAAAGAAGTAAAAATATATTTTTATTAAAAAATTTAATTTTTTTAATAAATTTTTTTTTATAAAATAAAAATAAAAGGTTAAAAAATATTTTTATTTAATATAAGTATATTTTAAAAATAAAAATTTATTTTTTAATAAAATTAAAAAATATATTTTTTTTAATAAAAGTGTTATTTTTGTAAAAAATAAAAAAATTAAATTTATTATGATATGACTCTTTAAAAGGATAAAATATTTTTTTTAAAAAAAATTAATTTTAACATGCCAATTTTTACCTACAATATATTAATTGGATAGGTGTGGAATAAAAATAAAATTTAAAACTATTCAATAAAAAAAAAAGTACAAAACAATAGTCTAATAGAGATATGTTTAGATATAATGATTATAATTTAATCTAATAAATAAGAAAAAATTATTAATATTGATAATACCTGTTTTAATAAAATAAAATAATTTACAATAAAGATAAAAGTAAATTTTTTTTTCAACCTAGTAATAAAAGAAAGAAAAATCACTTATTTCTTTCTTTTTGTTGGAACTTAAATGAAACTTCTCAATTTGATCATCTTCATCAATAATCAATTAGTACATTTTTTGGCGGGAGATTTCATAGTCATGAAACTAAAGGTGCTCTTAGTCTTGGTTGGATCACCGGCCACTTCCCCATTTTCAAATACACTTTCAAAGTACAATATGGTACATTTGGCAATCGAAGCCTGTTGAACTACTAAGTTTAGGTGAGAATTTGAATTTCTAAATTCAACTAAGAATTTTTTTTTTCAATATATATAACTACTGAATGCTTTAGGGTTTTATTGGCCAAATAAACAAATAAGCTAAATTATTATTTAATTTTTAGATTTGATCAAATTAACACTTAAATTTTCATATTTAGTCAAATTCATTGTTTAGTCGTTTTATTTTGATTTTGTCAAACAGTTTAATTTTTCAATATCTAATTTTATGCATTTTCATTAGTTTTTTTATAAAATAATCAAAAGGGTTTAATAGGTATTTACACAAAACAACTAATTAAAACTATAAACTTAAAAAATTCTATTTGTGTAATCAATTTCTTAGGTTTAAAATTTTAAGTTGTTTTAGCAAAATAACTTATTAAAAATAAAATTTTTTAAGTGTATGTATTCAATAAATTATTTTACAACTATATGTATTGTCTTCTTTTAGCCATTCATAAAAGAACTAATGAGAAGAAACAAAACTAGTAACTGAATGACTAAACTATTTAATAAAATTAAAAAAAAAAGATTGAACAATGGATTTGGTGAAATAAGAAGATCTAAGTGTTAATTAGATTATATATGTATATATAAAAGAATGCATTAGCATTTAAGGGAAGAAAAGTATATAGCATATGATTGGCAAAAAAAACACAAAAACTAAAGTATATAGCATATCGATATGAAAGTATACCGCATCCGGTGTGTGTCTATATATCATAATCATAATATATATAAATGTATGGAAAAGGGGTATCGACAAAAATATCGAATTGTACCCTCTCTTCCTTCTTAAATATTGAGTTATTATAGTAATTTTAAA
>CAOJBK011039995.1:0-13451 GCA_948294925.1 Codiaeum variegatum | reverse complement strand
GCTCTTCAAGAAAGTCCCAATTCACAGAGTCAAAGGCTTTTCTTAAGCCAATCTTAAGAAGGCAATCCCTTTTGCCTTTAGAGACATCATACCCAGACATTAACTCATGGGCTAGGAGCACATTATCAATGAGCCTTCTGCCAAGGACAAATGCACATTGAGCAGGGTTAACCAAAATAAGAAGGACATGATTAAGCTTAAAAGGAAGGATTTTAGTAATGGCTTTGTATAGAGTACTACATCAGGCTATAGGTCTAAACTCAGAGGGGGAAGATGAATTAGCAACTTTGGGAATAAGGGTTAGAAGGGTCTCATGAAGTTCAACAAGAGGCTTATCTCCTTGAAAAAAATCCAAGATGGCAGAAGAGACATCTTTACCTACAATAACTCAAGCTTTCTTAAAGAATAAACTATTAAACCCATCCGTCCTAGGGACTTTATCATTACCTATTGCAAAAAGGGCATCCTTGACTTCCTTACTAGTAACATCAGAAGATAGACAAGAACACTGCTCAGCAGATAGACAAGCACACTGTTCAGCAGATAAAACACGACCAGAGAGACAAATGTCTCTATCTATATGTTGCTGCTTGGCAGAAGCATTCCCCAACTGGTGCTGGAAGAAGGCCAAGAACTATTGCTTGACAATAGTAGGGTCAGAGAACACATAGCCATCCACAACCACACAAAAGATCCTATTTAATGCAGTTCTGATCTTAAGAGAGGAGTGGAAAAACTTGTTATTTCCATCTCTAAGCTCAATCCAAGACACTATCAATTTTTGTTTAAAGAAAATTTCCTCATTAAATTTAAAGTTTATTTTTACATATAAAAAGAATTAAAAAAAATTACATGAATTGCAAAATATAAAAAATGAGAATTTGATTTTTTCATAAAAAAATGTAAATTTTTTACAAATAAAGTAACTACTTAAAAATATTTTATTTATGTAAAAAAAAAGTTTAATATTTGGAATTTAAAAAAACAGTTTACTTTTGCAACATCATTGAAAGTCAGCGATAAATTGGAAAGACCACTTCCAAGTTTTTCTTATACTAAATGATAGCATTTAATGGAAATATTATCATAAAAACATAATAGTTTGACGTTAACAATAATAAGACAGCCAATGATTTTCTTTTTGAGGGAAACAGCCAATGATTTTTAAGAACCTATATCTGGGACTTGAATAAAATAAAAGAGAAGAGGATATTAATTTATGCATATTGTAAAACTAATTACACAATTAATTAAGAATACCCATGTATTTAAAATATTATTCTAAAAAAAGTAATTAAAATATTGATAGACAAAATTAATATATTCACATGTATACTAATACATGTATGTATGTGCATATATACATATATAATGGACACATTCATTTCAATATCTCCCCAACTAGCTTGTTAGATAGATTTATTTGGTCTTGTCCTATTCTTAATCATGTTATTATTAATTATATTTGAAACATTATTTTCAAGGTATATAATGAATTTTATTTAATCCAACGTATGTGGAGCTCAACAACTTGACTAATTTAATAAATAGAGTGTGGGTTCATTTGGCATTATCATAGAAAGGAATCTTTCCCTGTAGAGAAAGATAATTAGGGTGATTTTTGATAAAAATGAAAATGAAAATATAAGTGATATAATTTTCAAAATTTAATTATATATACTGCATTTGGTAAATATTTTAAATTAAATATAACTTAAATTATTTTTTCATTAAATTGAAAATTTAAATTATGATTATTTTCATTCGATAAGGGTGAATTGAGAAGGCGCCTTGGTGAACTCAACCCTTTTTTTGTTCGGATGAGAGCTTTAGAGTAATCAACTTATCTTCATATGACTTACGATCCAAGCATTTTTTTTTATAAAAAGTCTTCACAAACCTCTCAAATTTTGTTGAGAGGTACTCATCTTCTCGTTGACATCAATAACCTTGCGAGCGATGGGTGAAAATGCTTTTTGAGATGATAAATCTTTGAATGCGGGGATGACAAGAGCATCCTTGAACTTCTTGGGTTCCATAAATTGAACCTACATACAAAATTCAATGTCAAGAGCCATTTGTTTTCTACATAATCTCTTTGCACCCTTTCTTCAATGTCTTCCTCAGGATGCAAAGAGGTACATCTTCTTCCTTTGGTCCCTCAATCTCTTCATGCCGCACACATCATCTTTATTTCTTAAAAGTTGATAATTAATATTCTTATAAATTGAAAAGACTTTTGGCGTCTACGAGAGTCTTGATTCCCAGGACCTCTCTCTAGGTTAGATTCTCATGCCATTTGTCATGCTTGATAGGCTCTAGAAAAGCTCTAAACCCCCCAAACCTTTACAAGGAGCCTTCTTCTATCAACTTATTTTACAAAAAGAAACAACCTTTTCAACTTTCTACCTTATTTGGCTTTGATTTAAGTATATGAATGTTCGCCCTTTGTGAGGACATATATACACCAAAATAGTTTGGGCTCACACCAAAACCTAGAACTTCCTCACTGAAAACTAAGTGTATAGCAAATACACACAAAATAGTGTAAGCAGAGGATAGAATTTAGCAATAACATCATGGGTTAACCCAAAAAAATTTAAAGAAACTATAAAAGAAAGAGGGAAGGAGGTAGTAATAAACTCTTACACAGATGCTTGAAGAACTATACATTATTCTATATATTCTTCATTAGCTTTTTAGGACGATTAGAATAAAAGACCCTTTCATCAGACTTAGAATATCAAACGAGTAGTTATAGAGCCATATTATCAAAATTATCTTTAAGTCGATTCTAAGCATCATCTATAGGAGCAATCCTCTCTAAGAATGGTAACAAGCTTTGCTTTATGAATCCCTCATCAATGAGGTCCTTATGGATGACATACTTAACTTTAGGTGCCATTACTCTAAGACTTAAATCAACAACAAGAAGGACAAAGCTTTGGGAGAGGAAGAAAATGGAGAGTAGTGATGCAAGGATGAAAAAGAGAGTTTGAGAGAGAAAAAAGTTTCAAATACAAAAACAAGAAGGGAAAAAATTAGAAGAGAAAGGTTTTATAGACTTCTAGAAGTCACGAGAAGGTGACATGTGACATAAAGCGACTAGATGGTTAATAATGACGATAGTCTTAAGATTAGAAAACTTGTGATAATAGTGTTTGTTAAACTAGAGTTTTACTTATTTTTTCATGAAATTCCCTAAGCTAAAAAGAGATTTTACTTAAATTTAGAGAGTTTATTAAGAATTTAATCAAGTTTACTATTTTAAAATTTTGGATTAATGCTTGGTCAATTGTTCATATTTTAGGTGCAAAATTATGGCAAAAGAAAGGACAGTCCAAGGAAAAAAGTGCAAAAAAATCAATGGCTTAGCTAAAATTCATGAGTTTAATGTATAGAGTATACACATGGTTGTGTATCAAAATGGTACATAGGGTTATGTATTGTTTGTAGCAACTTGTATGAATTTTTTATGGGTTATTCATATCTTTAAAAGACTTAAATAGACAAAAAATGATCTATTTTCAGAGGGGACATTTAAGGATTATGCACTATACTATAAATGGCTTAAAGCAACTCAAATTCAAAGTGTTGATTTAAATCTAATGCAACATAATTTATAAAAGTGTTGCATTGATTATAATAAAAAATTTAAATTAAATTCTAAAGCATCACTCTATTAAAAGTGTTACATTATATTGAACCTAATGCAACACTTTAATAATAATGTGACCATTTTTCTCATTAAAATAAGTGTTACCTTGAAAATTATTAGGCTTATAATTAGACCTCATCCAAAATTGTGCAATTCCCTCTAATTTTCCCCCCAATTGTTTTTGCCAAAATTTCTCCCTCTATTTGGAATCTAATTTTTTTAACCTTTTTTTTTTCAGATTTTTTTAAACTTAACCATTCTTTTATTATTTTCTTTTTTTTGAACTAAACACATATAAACCCGAAACTTCTTTTTTCTTATCACCAAACAACGCAAGCCACTTGAACCCTGAATGAAAATCTCTATACCTAAACCCTATATTCAACCATTTTGGTTCAAATTCAAGCTCTTTTCATCACCTTATTGTTTCCCCCTTTGGAAAATAAGAAGGTGGATAAAGGCAAAGTAAAAACCAATGTCGTTCGATGAAGCTTAGTCTAACGGTTGCAATTCATTTGAAGAAGAGCAAATTAATGGCCATATTGATTGACTACTAAAATCTGGAGAAGATAAAGAAAAAATAGTTAGGTGTTTTGATGGAAAGGTTGCGATTAGCATGGCTTCTACATAGGGAATCAACTTCGCAATCATCGAGTGCCTCAACGGTTCCTTATCTCTTGCTTTCAAGTGGATGACTGCTACTTTAGTTGATTTCTACATCAACTTAGTTCCCTTTACGGTACTTCAACTTGTTTCTAACTCATTTTTTTTTTCTTTTTGATTTTTATTTGATTTTTCATTATAGTTTATTGAGTTGCTCAATGCAATAGGTTTGGACTCCTATAAGGAAACATACTATTTTTTATAATTATTTGGATAATTCTTTTAGTATGCTTTGACAGGTGTGTTCGGATTAATTCTTTTTCTTAGATTTTGATAAATTAATTTCTTTTGCAACGAGAATTTGATTCATTTTAAAATTTCAGTTACTAATAACATTATAAATTGTGCATACATTTTCATTCAATTTCTCAAGTTGTCACCTCATGAATCCTTACAATACCTAAATTTCAGGTATATCTTATTTGTAATTGATGAGCTTAAAGAATTGTGGTCACCTTAGCTATAAATACACCCGATCTGTCAAAGTGGCTGCAGAAATTTCTCCAGTATGCCTACTATAATGGTTAAAATAATAAGCAGTAGAGAATAAAAGATGCCTATATCTTGGTCTTTAGCTGTATTTGTAGGAGTAAGGCTTATTGTTTAAAATTACAACATTGTCCTTATCCCTTTAAGGCCATTACTCTTATTTGTACACTTCATTTTCTTATTTCATATTAGTAGTCTTTCCCTTATATTTTGTGTGCTATGAGGCTTAGGTTGTGCATTCCTAAAATGAGCATGAATTGTATATGCTTTTAAACATATTTTACTTGTTAGTAACGATTTACATGTTGCCATGAGGGCCTAGTGCAAGTGATAACAATGATGAGATTGTTGCTCATTTAAAATAGGATTTATTGCCTATAATGATAAATGGTATCATGTACTGACCTGTATGTGATTTTATCACTTTCAAGTTTATCTATATTCATTTAAGGTATGTATATATTTATTGCTTTGCTAGTTTGCTTTGTATTCTTTTAAAAAAGTTTCTTTATTATGTTTAGTCTTGTTATAACCATGATAAACTGGGATCTATGTTTTTATCATTTGTTTCTTACTAATCCTTTTTTAATAGCCACTAGTGAGTAATTCATTTTCATACTTATGGATTGTGTACATGACATATATGGCAAGTCCGGACAAAGTGAACACTATAACTGATTAGTTAAATGCTTTTGAGTCTTACCTAATTGCATTAGTGGATTCATATAAAGTCAATTTTAAGCATATCCTTAGAATGCCTTTTTCTAAAATGGAGATTCTTTTTTGCATGTAACTTCATTGATAATTAGAGCAGATATGAACTCACTAAGTTCTATTTTTCTGATGCAGCAAAGTAATAACCATCATCTTAAATGATTGCAAATTTTAGGTATTTCCTATTTTGCACTTATGCTAGAACACGTTTCTTCTGTGTTAAAATTTGAAATAATCAATAAACTTATAGGCTTGATTTGGGATTTTGTTAACATTCACATATTGGTATTTGTGACTGTGTAATTAAGAAGTCGAATAACTCCTTTCAGTTTTCTTCGCATTCATTGATTTCCCAAATTCATATATTTTAAAAGTACAACTCGTTTAAGTTTTAATCGTGCTGTATTTTTATGTCACACATATAGACCTTTTTTTGCATTTTACTTGTGTTGAGGTTATATTATAAGAAGATATATTGCTGCTAAAAATATTTCAGACTACTAAGCCATAAGTCATCACAAGACCTAGTTTATCTCTTATCTTCTTCACTTCTATGAATTACAAATTCTCCACTTTTTACATCTACAAATGTGCATGTGAGCTTTATATTTATGTCTATGGAAATTAAATATCAGAGAAGCACTTGTCTAATTGTTTCATTTCAAAATGAATGTCCCAACTTCATATATTTTGAATCATGCTTAGAAATATATTCCATTGAATCAAATATACAAAGTAAAAGTTAAATATGTTAGTCCAAAAGTGAAATAAAAAATAATTGCAATTAAATAACTATCGAATGAACATTATTGATTGTTTTTCCTTTTTTAGAAATTTTGGATTTCTTTTGGTTGATAAGAAGCCAAAATCTGTTTTTCTTTTTTCAATTTATTCGCAGCATTTGATTTAGAATACTATATTTTGGAATTTAAAATAGTTTTTGAATTCTCTTGTAATACATAGTGCTTAAAGGATAAGATCTTGCTGGTATACTGCCTCCTTTTATTTTCATTAATTGTTATTGAGAATATATGCAAATATTGTTAGGAAATTTTCATCTTTGATGTAGTTGTTCATACATAATAGTACTTTCTAGTCCCTGACTTGCTAGTAACAATGATTTTTCTAATAAAAATGCCACTGTGTAAGGAGAATGGTGAAATATTTAAAATTCATAATTAGGACTTGCATTATTAAAGCAACCCAACACCATTCACATACTTGCATAGACTTAAATACTTCAAATTAATTTTTAATTATTGTTCTACTTTAAGTTCCGCCTTAAATGTCCTAACACTCAAATTTCTATGCTGAGGTTTAACACTAGTTCTATCCTATTCCCTCTTTTTTTTTTTTCATTTCAGTTTAGGATGATTCTCTAGCTTCTTAACATATGAAGACCATACACCTCATTTCTCCCCACCACTAGCTTCTTTTCTATGCTAACTTATCAGACCCATTAAATGGAGAGGCAACAACTTTGATAATGTGTGGTTGATCTGCTTATGAGTAGAAAATTAAAGGTACCAATCCTTTTTAATGCGTTCTGATTGCATGTAATTTGCATCCATTTTCATTCTATAGAGGATTAATTAATAGTAGTGGATAAGAATTTTACCGCTGCTTGATTCATAATTGCTTTAGAATTTTATATTTCTTAAGAAGAGATACTACATATTTGATGAGTAGATTGGTCTAGCATTGACGAGTTTAATAAACCCTTGTCATGGTTTCTGATAATAATATTAATATAATAAAATCCATTGTCTTCATTTCATTCTCAAGAAGTGGTATGTTTACATTTTTTTTGTTTATCAAATTATTTGATGCAAGCTTGTCACCATGGTCATTGGGAGCTGGTTCTGATTATGATGCTTTATAAAGCCAATGTAAGTATTAATTGAATCATCTGTATCATATTAAACATGGTCATGAATAGCTATATAACTGTTGCTGCTGCTATTGAGAGTAAAGATGATCATAAAATTATATTCTCTTGTTGCTTCCAAGTTCATATTTTTATTTTTTTATTATATATGATCTTAATTTCCATAATTAGCATTTATACTCCAAAGATATGAATCATATATTTACTATATAAGTAATATAGCAAAAATTTACTCTTTTTAATAATATCTTCAATGGTCTCTCATTCATATCTTTTCTCCTACTCTAGAGTCTCTATAAATAGAAAATTTCCATTTGCTTCAACTCATGTCATTGAATCTAGTCTCTCTAATAGAAATTTTCAGTGCAAAATGGCTTAAATTGATTCTTTTTGGTTCATTATTATTATGTTCCCTAATGTTAGCTTTTGTTTCAATTTCTTTTTATGTGATCTAGAAGCTTTCTTGGTAATTCAACCTATTTTAAATTGATTTTATATTGTTGAAAATATTATTCCTTACCTTTCACCATATATTATCTCCTTAAATTTCAAATTTCTCAGTATTGTTTAACTTATATTCTTTGTATATGTTCTTTTAGGCAGTTTTATCCTTAGATATTTGGCTACTAGAATCTTAATTGGTCCTTATAGTCTATCTATTATTCGCCATGTGTATGGTATAAAGGCTATTATTGAATTTTGAGTTGTTTTCCTGCTATTTAATATTGGTCTAGAGGTGGAGTCTTCATACTGAAACATTGCATGTAAAAATTTAGTCTTTGTAGTAATAGTAAGAGCTACTTCTAAAGTTTTCTTCTATCTTTTATTGCTCTCTGTTAAAAGGTTTAGTTTCATGAAGAAATATGTTTTTATACTAG
This sequence comes from Codiaeum variegatum, assembly GCA_948294925.1. Taxonomy (NCBI): domain Eukaryota; kingdom Viridiplantae; phylum Streptophyta; class Magnoliopsida; order Malpighiales; family Euphorbiaceae; genus Codiaeum; species Codiaeum variegatum. The sequence continues at coordinate 5,161 of CAOJBK011039995.1, read as the reverse complement.
GCCCTGGTACTTAGGGAGTTGATCTTTTCCATAATTGATATTGTTCAAGCTTGCCACTATGTGCTGTTTTCTTATAATTTATTACTTGGGTTCTGAATCTACGTAATACAGGTTTTGGTTACAGTAGTGGCTATTAGGTTGGCTACTTATTTTATACTTAGGCTGTCTAGCTCTATTGCCATAGTTTTTAAACTCTAAATATTCCTTTTATCAATTGTTTATCATCTTAATTTAACCTAATTATTGAGTTCTTTTTTAATATACCAAATTTGGCCTTTTGCATAGAGATTTTTTTGCTTAAGGTATAAACCACCTTTTCAAGGATTTTGGTAACCGTCAAGAGTGATGAGCCAGTCTTGTGGAGATTAATCATATGGAGGTTGGGGTTGAAAGATGATAGATGTAGGGGGATTAGATAAATAATTAACTTATTATAATGAACAATTTATGAATTATTAAAATATATTTTGAATATTATGATTCTTTTATATATTAAAATATATTTTTAATATTTTAATATAATAAAATTTACAATTGTGCTACAATTGAGTTATGTTGTATTTGAATTAAAAAGTGTTACTAATGGGCTATTGGATTAAAAAAGTGTTGCATTAGATAGTTAAAAATGTTACATATGGTTCAGACAAGTGTTGCAATATGTGTTATATTTGCTTCAAAATGTGTTGCTTTAATTTATTTGTTAAAAGGGTTACAATAGCTCTAAATTTTGCAACACTTTTTTAGGCGTTGGCTTGGGTAAGAAAAGTGTTGCCTTTGACTCTAAAGGCAATAATGAATTTCCTAACATTTTTATTTTTGCCAAAGTGTTGCATTAGGGGTTTATTGCAACACTTTAAGGCCTAGTACAACTTTTTTTTTTAGCCTATTGCCTTAGGCCATTTATATTGTAGTGATGGAGAATCAACCAAGATAAGATAAAACCCTAAAGAGACATGTCTTGACGTAACTTTACCACCATTTTTTGCTCTCAAATATAAAGGATTGGAGGTTTTGGAGATTTTTTTTTTCAAGGGGCTTTTGAAGAGTTTGAAGAGGAAGAAGAAAGTGGCCATCATTTTCTATTTTCAAGCACTTTGGAACTTCTAAAAACATTTCTAAACTCTTTCCTATTTATTTGTTTATTTATTTTTATTATGTTTTTCATTTGGGTTTCCTTAAATTTTTATAGAGATTTTGTGTTTCTTATTATGAATACCTAGATTTTATATCTAAGATTTAGATAGATATTGATTAATATATTTTAGAATTAATATGTATTTTTCATTGTTAATTTGATTGGAATTTTTATTATCTCTTTTGTTATATGGGTTTGTGAATGCTTGGTCACCATTTATAAATATTTAAAGCATTGTGAGATGGAGCGAAAGTAGAATTGCAATTTTAGTTCATGAAAGAGATGAACTTAAAGTTTTATTATATAGAAATATGGATAAAAATAGGTGGCTATTGAGTTTTATCTTGCAACCATAGAAATAGGTATAATATTAATTTGGATATTAGCAAATTAGCTTGAAAGATCAATTATTCTAATTTAATAAGATTAGCCTTAAAATTCCCAATTGAATAGATAAATAAATTTGACATATATATTCTATTATATTATTAATCAAATGATGTCTAAATCCTTAGTTGTTTTACTCTAATTTTTATCATAGCTCTTTTAATTACTTTTTTTTTTATCATTTCTATTGCTTTCTCTTGAGTTTGTGATTTGATTAAATATTAGAAATTTTATAGTAAATTTGTAATAAAAATAAACTCCTTGTGGAATGATAACTCAATACTCTTATTACAACTTGTGCTACAACTACCTGTGCACTTGAGGAGTCGGTCATGACATCTCAAATTTCACGAAACACTTGCACTTAATAATAATGAAAAACTTTGAAACTTCAATGGACCATAGTATTTTACAAAATGGTCCTAAGACCTTCAAAGGATATCATAGCACCACAAAAAAGATTGTGAGCCCTATGAGCATAATATTAGAAAAAAAATGACAACTAAGGTTTTCTTCGCAGAAGTACTTTTCCCTAAAGACTCAATTAATGGTAAGGAAATCTGTGTTTTGTTAAAATCTTTGACATAGGGAACCTCACTTTCTATGAAACAAGAGGTCCTCTAATAAGGGTTCAAATAACTTTATAATATGGGTAAATGGATTAGGCCCCAGTCCATGAACTAAGGATTGTAAGAAATAATCTGGTGGAGCCTTGAAAGCATTGGTAAAACTAGAGGGCTTTAACTGAATCCTAAAGAGCCCAAGAAGGGATAAGTTTGAAAGCCCATTTAGAGGCCACTTGAGGGATCTAAAAGTTGGGGGTCGAACATAAGTCTCAAAGCTTCAAAATAGACCTGTATCAGAGGCCCTGATTGCTTATCTAAGAATGAAGAGCCTCAAGTTTGAATTCTAGGTTTGAGAAAATTTTAAAACATAAGATCTTTTGTGTTCAAAGGCTTTGGCCCCCATTTTGTTCATCATTTTCTTCATAACTGACAGAGCCTTCATGTACCTTTGATTTTCACTTTTTAAGGGTTATTTTACTTAGTTGAGGCATTATTTGTATTTGAAAGACTTCTTCAGCTTTAGGGGCAAAATTTCATATTATTTAAGGTATTCTCCTTAAGGTTTTAGTCCTTTGAAATACTGTTTTCAACCGAAGGCCTTTTTCTAGGCTTCTATTCTTAACTTGAAATGTTCCTCTTAGGTCAAAGTCATTTGATAGTTTAGAGCTTCTTCTTTGCTTTTTCATTTTAGGTTATTATGGTATTCTTTATCTTTTTACTATCTCCCATTCTTAACTTGAATTATTCGCCATAGGTCAAAGTCATTTGATAGTTTATAGTTTCTTCTTTGCTTTTCTTTTTGAGCTTATTATGGTATTCTTTATCTTTTTACTATCTCCCAAGTTCAAATTTCTTAAAGGTGAAGGGCGCTTTCAACTAAGAGGTCTTTTCTATTGCGATGTGTCATGTCAGTTACTTAAAAATTTTTCCACATATCATCCCTATCGAGTAGATGAAGAGTTTCTCTGAGAGCTTAAATATTATATCATTTGACTTTTCTCTTTTTCTTCTAACTCATTATCTTTTTCAAAGAACTTTCACTCCTATTGCCTTCTTGCTTCCTTATTTTCTTGTTCTTTCCTTATTCTTCCTTACTCAATGACACCTAGCACGAGCAGTTTTCTGCTAGCCATGAATGTACTGCCCTTGATGAATTTGTGGAGAAGATTGTGGTTCCTTGTTGGAGGGAAGTTAAACCAAAATCTAAGGTTGATTGGGATCACTTTAAGATCAAGCTTAAGAGTTCCTCTCGTGACATCATTCATAAGGAACCTTCCTCTAATAATATGATTTTTCACTCCAATACTCTATTACCTATTCTTATCAGCCCAAATCAATACGTTTGATTCTTTGACCATATGTTTCAGGGCCTACTATTACCTCCATTTGAAATATTTTGTTGAGTTTTCTCTCACTCTCATGTAAATGCTCTCATTCTCACCCCCAACTCGATTTTAGATATTCAATGCTTCGAGGCCTTATGCTTTGCTTTAGGTATCTTAAGTCCCTCTATGTAACTATTCCAAATTTTCTTTAGCTTCGTTACTAGTCCTAAGGACTTTGGTGTCTACATTTCCCTTACGAAACATGTCAGGGAGTCTTTTCCAACAACCCCAATAAAGTTGAAGGCTAAAAAGAAATTTCCTCAGTTTTGAATACATTGGGGATGACGAAGATAGCTTGGATTCAGTGGTGAGTTCTAAGAGACAGAGAAGTTGTCAGAGGATCCATAACTCTCTAAATTAGATAAGAAACATATACTCCTTTAAATTAGTGCAAAGAATCTATTTAATAGGACCAAAATCTAGAAGAATAGTTTCCTTCAAGATAAAGATGAGAATCTGGAGTTCCTTATAACCTCGATTCCATCTTAGGTAAGTTTCTAAATCTGCCTTTATTTTTACTTTTCAAATTCTTTTTATTTTCTTCACTTTATAACCATGTTTTATCTTTTACAAAGGATCATGTGAAGCCATTCATCTACCATGATTTGTTCTTATACTGAACTTCTCCAAAAAGTAGATCGAGACTGTAAAGAAGCCTAATCTTTCCAGGCCCATACCTGTTCGCTGCTTTCAAACAGGCAAGCTTCAACCTCAAAGTAATGAAGAGATCAAGTTCACCATCAAGGATCTCAATCTTTGTGAAAACAAGTTTCCTTATTTGACCCCTTACTTTGGGGAAGGCCCCTTTGCCCATGTTAAAAAAGTGTTCATATCTGCTCCACCCTCTCATAATGCTTCTCGAGAGGCCCTCAGAATGGTATTGAGAAGATCTGTGGCTAGTAATGGTAATGCTGGAAGTTTTAGGGGCTTCCTTCAAAATAGTCTGCTCCTAAGCCAGTGAGGGAAAAGGGAAAAGACGAAGGAAAATCCCTTCGAATTATAAGATAAAGATCTTCCAGGGTTCCTCACCCTAGTCCTACTTTTGCTACTTTAAGGCCTCCTCATTTTGGCTTTGATAAGGAAAGAAGATTCAAAGGAACTTGTCATTGTAAGAACATAGAGAAGAAGGTAGCTAATATGCAAATTTTTAAGCTTTTGCCCTGCAACTTAATAGATAAGATGGAGGCATTGGAATAGATGCAAAAGGAGTTCATCAATATCCTTAGGAATTTTTTCAGGAACGTCACTCTACTAGTGAACGAAGCCAAACTAGTAGAGACTTATTAATGTGTCTAAGACTTAAAGATCCAAAGATCAAGTCTTCTCTCTTGAAGAAGTTTTTTACACCTAACCTAGATACAATTAAACCTCTCCCTTTAAGGACTGAAGATGTTGGTCCTTCGATATGTATTACTTCCCTTCTTTCTTTGAGTCTTCTACTTCTTTTTTTTTTCTTCTTCTTCTTTTTCTAGGCTCTTCAAGAAGTTGGACAAGTCTTGGCAGGCTAATTAGTATGCTAAGACTTCTTTCCCTAGCATATCCACACCTCTTCAAGTAGAGTACCCTAATGGAAGGCATAAAGGTGGAGTTAAAGTGAAGCACTCTGCTAGGAGACCTCCACGAAGGATTGGAATTGGTGAATCTAATTCTTTGCCCTTACGTATTTTTTCTTTCTTTGTTATCCTTTA
>CAOJBK011038785.1:0-11070 GCA_948294925.1 Codiaeum variegatum | reverse complement strand
AGAAAAATAATGAGAGGTGTGAGAAAAGAGAGGGAAAATGAAAGAGTAAGGGGATGCGTAAAAAAATTCAGAGTGATGCGCATGCAAAAGGAGAGTTGAGTGGAAGAGAGAAAAAGATGAGTTTTTATGCAAAAGAAAAAGAAGTAAGGAATGCATTGATGATGAATAAAAATATACTTGTACTTTATTAAAAGAAAATATGTTTTTGTACTAATGACCTTAATCCACCTTTGCCTAATGGTTTTGTTTCTCTCTTATAGGAATTTAAAGATTTATTTCCTAATGAGATCCCAAGAGGGTTACCACCCATTAGAGAAATTGAACATCAAATTGACTTCATACTTGGCTCTACCATTGTGAATAGACTAGCTTATCGAAGTAATCCCGACGAAACAAAAGAATTGCAAAAACAAGTTGAAGAGCTTATGAGTAAAGGTTTCATTAGAAAAAGCATGAGTCCATGTGTCGTTCATGTTTTACTTGTACCTAAAAATGATGAAACTTGGAGAATGTGTGTTGATTGTCATGCCATTGATAAAATCACTATAAACTATCATCATCTAATTCCTAGATTAGATGATATGCTTAATGAATTGCAGAGTGCTATTATTTTCTCTAAAATTGAGTTTAAATTTGGTTATCATCAAATTTGCATGAAAGAAGGTGATGAATGGAAAGCTGCATTTAAAATAAAATATGGTTTATATGAATGGTTAGTTTTGCCTTTTGGATTAACTAATGTACCTAGTAGATTTATGAGGTTAATGAATCATATTTTGTGCCAATTTATTGGTAAATTTATGGTTATTTATTTTGATGATATACTCATTTATAGCCAGTCTTATGATGAGCATTTAAATTATGTGTGATTTGTTTTAGAAACTTTGTGAAAGTAAAGTTTGTATACTAACTTCAAAAAGTGTGATTTTTGTACAAATAAGCTTGTTTCTTAGGTTTTGTTATTAGTGCAATGGGAATTGAGGTAGATGAAGAAAAGGTAAAGGCAATTAAAGAATGGTTAACACCAAAAAGTGCAAGTGATGTGTGAAGTTTTCATGGCCTTGTAAGCTTTTATAGGCATTTTGTAAAGGGCTTTATCATAATAGCTGCTCTTTTAATAGAGGTGATAAAGAAAAGTGTGAATTTTAAATGGGGTGATGCACAAGAAATAACATTTAATATGCTCAATAATAAATTAATTTCTTCCCTTATTTTAACTTTGCCTAATTTTTCTAAAATTTTTGAAATTGAATGTGATGCTTCTGGTATAGGTATTAGAGTTATTCTCATACAAGATGGTAAGCTCATAGCCTATTTTAGTTAAAAGTTGAATGATGCAAGTTTGAAATATCCCACTTATGATAAGGAGATGTATGCATTAGTTAGAGCTTTGGAAACATGGCAACACTATTTATCGTCTAAGGAATTTGTAATTCATAGTGATGATCAATCTTTAAAATATTTGAAAGGTCAAAATAAGTTGAATAAATGCCACGCAAACTGGAGTGAATTCATTGAGTCTTTTCCCTATGTCATCAAGTACAAAAAAGGTACGGACAATGTTGTTACCAATGCATTATCGCAGAGGTATGTTTTACTTGCTACTTTAGATGATAAATTACTTGGTTTTGAATATGCGAATGATTCTAATTTTGGCAATGTGTATTAAGTATGTGAAAAGGTAGCATTTGATAAATTCTATAGACATGATGTATTTTTGTTTAAGGAAAATCATTTGTGTATTCCATCTTATTTTATACTTGTATTGCTTGTGCGTGAAGCTCATGAAGGGGGTCTAATGGGGCATTTTGGTATTGCTAAGACTTTAGATGTTTTATAGAATCACTTTTATTAGCCTAATATGAAAAGAGATGTTATCTGTATTTGTAATAAATGTATTATTTGCAAACAAGCTAAGTCTAAGTCTAAGCCACATGGTTTGTATATTCCTTTACATGTGCCTACTTCACCTTGGATTGATATTTCAATGGATTTTGTTCTTGGTTTGCCTAGAACTAGGTTTGGTCATAATTCTGTATATGTTGTTGTTGATAGATTTTAACAAATAGCACATTTTGTGGCATGTAGTAAGACTGATGATGCACAACATATTATAAGTTTGTTGTTTAAGGAAATTGAGCGTTTGCATGGTATGCCTAAAACTATAGTTCGTGATAGAGATGCAAAGTTCTTAAGCTACTTTTGGAAGACTTTATTGGGTAAATTGGGGACTAAACTTTTGTTTTCAATAGCTGGTCATCCTCAAACAGATGGTCAAACTGAAGTTGTGAATAGAACTTTAACACAATTGCTTAGAATAATGATTAGGCATAATTTAAAATCATGGGAAGATTGCTCGCCACCTATTGAATTTGCTTATAATCGTAGTGTGCATTCTTCTACTAATTTTTGTCCTTTTGAAATTGTTTATGGTTTTATTTCATTGAGTCCTCTAGATTTGATTCCTTTACCTATGAGTGAAAAGTTAATCTAGATGGTAAGAAAAAGGCTAAATTTGTGAAAAGTTTGCATGATAAAGTGTGAGCTAATATTGAGCACAAAAATGAAAAATATGTATAATATTATAACCAAGGGTGCATAAAGGTTGTGTTTGAGCTTCGCAATTTGGTTTGGATTCATATGTGTAAAGAACATTTTCCAACTCAAAAGCATTTCAAACTTTTACCTAGAGGAGATGGATCATTTCACATTCTTAAATGCATCAATGACAATGCTTACAAGCTTGACCTACCTAGTGAATATGGTGTTAGTGGTACTTTTAATGTTGCTAATTTGTCTCCTTTTAATTTTGATGAAGGTGATGATTCGAGGATGAGTCTTTTTGAGGAAGGAAGGAATAATGCAACCAAGGAACCCTAAAAGAAAGTTCGCAAACATATTGATCATTTTCCATTACACTATGAGAGATAAAGAGTAAAGAAATTCAAGAAAGCTTTGAATTCATTCATGATGTATATGATAGACAAGGATATGAATTCAAGCAATGGTGATCATGATTTTGATGAAGAACATAACTTAGCTTAATTACTTATGTTGAAGCTATTTAATTTACTATTTGAAGTCAATAAAAGAAGATTCTAGAGTGTTTTAGAAAAATTTAAAAAATTCTAGAATTTTCTAAAAAGTCAAAGTTAGTAGTCAACAAGTCAAATTGTCAATCTCCTTCCAAAATAAGGAAGACTACATATACTTCTCCTAATTGGAAAAAGAGTTTTTTTCTAAATTGGAAAAGGAATTATTTTTTCAAATTTGTGGAGGATTTGACTTTCCAACGTTTGTCTTATTTAGTTAATTTGTTTTAGAATATGAATAATTATATTTCTTATTTTTCAAGCTAAGTTTTTAATTCCTATTTTAGGATAGATTTCCTTTTCTATTACTTATCATAATTGGATAGGGATTTATCTCTATAAATATCTCAACTCAACCCTAGCTCTTTAGTTATTGTCTAATTATAAACTTTTATGAAATAAAATGAGAATTATTTTTTTTACTTTGTTCTTTGTGAACTTTATAAACTGCTTGTATTATTTTCAAAATTCTATCTTGTCAAATCAATTGCAAAACTTATTATTAACCTTTTGAATTTGTGAGACATACATTTTTTTACAGCTAAAAATCTTATTTCATCTATAAATAAGGGTTTTAACTCCATCAATCAAGTTACCTACCACTTGAACGATAATTGACAAGTTTTAAACATATTGATTTAGGTTCTACCTCAATCTACAATCAGGGATCACATCAATTCAGGTTCAAGACCTTATATTTTAATAATTTGAAATTTGTAGTTATTAAACAATAAACTTGTAAAATGAATATTATTATTTATTTTAATTTAATTTTTAATTTTTCCTTCTTATATTCATTATTTTCATTATAAATGTTCATCCAATTATAAATTCATATTCATGTATAAATCATATTACATCCACTTTTTGAAAATTAGTCTTTTTTTTTTTGGAAAAGAGGAAATAATGATAATTTTCAAAAAGTGGAAGTAATATGATTTATACATGAATTTAGGCCTTGGGCCTTGGAGTCATTCTTGTAAAATATTCATTATTCCTAAGTTAGGCCTTGAAGTAAAAAAAAAATTAAGCTAAAAGGTTTTAATTCAACTTCTAAATTTTAAAAATCAAATTTGGTTCAACAATAAATCTTTATTTTTACTTCTTATTAGTTCTTTTTATTTGCTTATTTATTTATAACACGCTCACTAAAAGAAAATTAAAATAAACATACTATTTTTAAGGCCAAAATTATATTTTTGAAAATTAATACTTAGAGCACCTAATACTTTTCCTAAGTATTTGTTACTCTCGAACCCATTTCTCAAAAGTTTCCGACTGAGCCTTTTAAAACAAATCGATTGGTGGCGACTCCATTGTTGTCTCCATTTTTAATTGATTCTTTTTTTTTCAATAATTTTTTTTGAGTCGTCGCCATTGTGGTCATGAACAAGTTTCTATCAAGAAAAACATTGTGATAGTGCTAATGTTTGTCCTTCCAGATTTGATTTTATACCTAGTGAGCTAAAGGAAGCTTAAATACTTAATGGATTCTAGCCAAGGGTTCAAAATAATCCTTATTACAATACATATAATCCAGGTTGGAGAAATCATCCCAATTTTGGTTGGAGGAATTATAACCAACAACAGCAAATTTGACAATAATACCAAAGTGAGTTTTCTAATTTTGGCCAATGTTTATCTACTATTGAAACTAGCTTGAACGCCTTTATTCAAGCTAGTACTCAAGCTTAAGAAGCCACCAATAGAAGATTGGATTCACTTGAGGCTTTAGTAAGGAGAATTGAAATTCAAGTTGGCCAAGTGGCCACCTAATTACAAGTTAATCAAAGGGGTAAGTTTCCTAGCTAACCAGAGTAAGCTAAGTTTATTTCTATCATTCAATGGGATTATGATGTGAAAGAAGAGCTAATGGTAGAAGTTGAGGTTAAGCAAGTGGAAAAGTTGGCTAAGAAAAAGGAGGAGTGTATAGATTCAGAATTTCAACTATCTAAGTATGCACCTACTATTCCATTTCCCGCACGTCTAATGCAAGAGAAGCTAGAAACCTAACTAGGTAAGCTCCTAACTCTTTTTACTCAATTATATATAAATATGCCTTTTTGTTAGATCTTTGATGCAGATGCCTAAGTATGTGAAAACATTAGAGGAGTTGCTTAAAAAGAAGAGAAGTTAGAGAAAAACATTGGCATAGTTGCTTGAGAAGAAAGAGAAGTTAGAGAAGGTGTCTATGGTGCAACTATCTAAGGAGAGCTCTTCCAATATCACTAAGCTCCCTCAAAAGTTTAATGATCCTTGGAGTTTCACTATTCCTTATCTCTTAGGTAATTTAAATATTGAAAAGCATTAGCTGATTTAGGGGCGAGTTTTAGTATTAGTTTTTAAGGCCTTAGGTTTAGGAGAACCGAAGCCAACACATCTCACCGTTGAACTAGCTGATAAGTCTATTATTTACCTTAAGGGGGTAGTTGAGGATGTATTGATTAAATTTGACAAATTTATCTTTCTGGTTGATTTTATTGTAGTTGAAATGGATGAGATTGTTGAAAAGTCACTTATCTTAGGTAGACCATTTTTAGTAACTACTAGAGCTATCATAGATGTCTATGAGTGTAAATTAACCCCAAGAGTGGGTAATGATCATATTTTTTTTCCAATTACCAAAGAATTAAGCACACAATATTACACATCAAGAAGTTAAATTAGGTGAAACCATTGTTAACCCTACACCATTACATGATAATATTAATATGGTTAATAATGTTTCCATGGAGAGTTGTGTAGGAAATTATGGAGCCTAAACCTTATGCTCAAGTTAAGAGTTTGCCTTTAATTAAGTTGGATAATGAACTGGCTTAAGAGTCAGTAAGCATAACAAATCTTGAAGGTAAGAATGGATGCCAAAGCAAAAACAAGCCAAAAACATGCAAAAAAGATAAGAAGAAATGGAAAATATTGAATGGAAAAGGTGATCTTATTTGGTTACTTAAGTTTGTTGTTGAGTCTTGCTTGAAAAATTTAAAAGAATGCTGGAATAGAAACCATGGAATGTCTTATTTTAAATGTAGTAAATTTGGGTTCCATGGTGAGAGGTTTAATACCTCTGAGGTAGGTTAATCCTATCTTAATGTCCAACCAAGATGACGTTAAATAAGCACTGTGTGGGAGGAAACCCATAGATTTAAATTATTTTCTAGATTGTTTTTCTTTTGGTTTTATGTTTTTAATTCAAATGTCAAAAGATAATGCACTAGTATGTGCTGAGTTATGATTCTGTAGCAATCTAAGGTGTTTAGAGAGATAAAAAGGGTGTTAAAGAGTGTGGTAAGTGACATATAAAAGGAATAAGTTTTCCCTTCAAAATTCTTCTAAATAGTAACTTGCATGGGGGGGTGAGCCATATGTACAGGGCGTACAAACTAAATTTTGCCCCATGCACTTTATTGTTTGAAAGGTATATTGGAATTCTTTGATATAGAGATTTTCACAGGTTAATTTTCTCCATGCACGGGGCCGTGCACAGACCCATGCATGTTCCTGAATTGAAATAGGTTTTGGGAAAATTGATACAGAGATTTGCACAGGCCAATACACAAACCATGCAAAAATAAATTTTGCCCCACGTAAATCTCTAGACTGAACTAATATAGGGCACAAGCTATTTCACACGTGCGCACCCCATATGAGGTTAAATTGCCCCGTGTGCCTCAAACTATAAATGCACTTTCAGTCTTATTTTTAAACATAAAATTTTACAAAACAAACACTCACACACATTCATAATTTAGCAAGGATATTCATAAACCTTAGATTCATAATTTTTATTCTTCTTTTCTCTCTAATCTTTGCTTATGGATTGATCATCAATACACACACACATTATTTGTATAATCATCACGAGATTTTGAAAAAGACAACAAAGGCAAGTTTCCCTTTTTTTTCCCTTTCTTTTTATTGTTCTTTTTAACACATTGGGGACAATATGTGAAATAAGTGTGGGAGGAAAAAGCTTGTGCTTATTTTTCTTTATTGCCTTATGATGCATGGTTAATCTCTACGTAGTTGGAGTGAGATTCCCTTATTTTGATATGAACTACCTACAAGTCAAAGATAAGGTCAGGGGTGGCCGGACGTGTGTTCGGCATAAACCCTCCGACGGTCAAGTCAGTAATCTCTATGGAGATTATAGCTCTCAAAGATGGAAAATATGAGTTTTTATGTCTCAGGATGGACTTACTCATATGAGGCAATTAATGGTGTATTTATAGGGTTGAACCCCTTATAGTGGGACACGTGTCCACTTTATATGTGTTGTAGAGTACCCAAGAATGGGACTTGTGATGTGACTGCTGATGGGCTTTAAGGCCTTATAGACACCTGTCTCTATCAGTCTTTTGAACCCTAAAGGCTAATTGGACAAACTCCTTGAAGGCTCGAGGGTTCGGAAGGAACCAAGGTGCTAATGGGGCTCGGACTAATCCCGAACCTTTAGTCGTTGTCGAACTTGGTTGATGCTGAGCTGTATAACCTTGGATTATTGATTAGTTTGACTCAAGTAAAAATACATTTTGACTATGAGGTGATGATTTGATAATCTTGGTTGAGTTGTGTTTTTTGTCAAAATTTTTCAGAATTTGGCCATTCTTATAGGTCATTGTTTTAATTTTCTTAGTTAATTATTGATTTTTGAGTTTTGAATTCAAAAGTAAAGACTTTTATTTTACATCATTAAAATTTGAAATTCATGTTAAATGTTTGAGCATATGGATTTGAATGTTGCAAGGTTAAAGTTTTGGCAAAATATCTTTTGTAATCTTAAGATTTTAATGATGTCTTTTTGATATACTTGCATTGATTGTGAACAAATTGAGAAAGTTGCACTAAAGAAAAAGAAACAAGGAGCTTAGAAAATTAATCCATATTCCGCTGGTTCCTGTTTTGCTCAAAGCAAAATAAATGTAAAGGAACTATGAATAGTACTAGTAGCCAACTGATGTAAGTGATAAGCTAGGTAACGGAGGGTCGGCACCACAAAGTGTTTACCTTCGCTTCAAAAGGCTAATGACATAATCAGTTAAGTTGGGCTCCTTTATGTGAATATAAAAAAAATGTGCATGTGCTTAAAAGTTTAAATTTGCATGAAATGTGTGTTTTTTTCAAAAATATTGAGTTAATTTCTAAGCATGAAAACCTTTATTTGTCTAATTTTAATTTTATTACATGAAAAGAAGTTTTTCTCATTCATTTAGCTTCAATTTTGACAATTGGTTATGCTATAATATCACTAAAATATTTGAAATTGGATTCTAAGTTTGAAACTTGGTTAATTGATTAAGTAATTTTTTACTTTGATTTATTTGAATAGTTGGATTGAAAATTTAAAAATTTACTTTATATAACTTGATTAGAGAGAGTTAAGTTAACTAATCATTGTCATTATTCTGTTTTGCTTGAAGACAAGTAAAAGCTTAAGTGTGAGGGAGTTGTTTTATGCATATTTTTACATATTTTCTTGCACATTTAAGTTTATTTTTACCCAAAAAAAATTGCGATTACTGTGTTTGTTAAGTGATTTAGAGAAAGCCAAGAATTCATGCAAATACGATTTTATTTGATAGAAAGACGGAGTTCCTGAGTGAATGGATATACTAGGAGCAATTTTTAGAGGGTTTTTACGAGTTTTGAGGTGGCATGGGTCGTTTAAAACACATCCCAAGTCGTGTCAATCACTAGATCAAAAGATTGAAGAAATTGATTTTTGCGTGGGCCCTCAAAGATTGAATTTAGAGGCATCGGTAAAGAAATCTGCATGGGCGAAACACATTATGTACGGGGCGTGCGCAAGGCCATGCAACATGATAGAAATCTAACAACTTTGATATTTTGCAGTATTTTGAGCATAACTTGCGCTACGAATGTCGTATTGAGGTGTGCAAGGTACTGTTGAAAAGCTAAGAGAAAGATATACAACTCTTATAAACATTACAAAGTCTAAATCCAACGTTTTTTGGTCCAAAATCATCTCGCAATCCATACATTTTTTTAGTGCAATTTTTAGTATGAGTTTTGAGTTATTTATTTCCTATTTTGATTAGAATTATTGTCCAACTCAATTTAGGAACTTTTAGGATATTTTAAGAGATTTCCTACTCAAAATTTTACCCTAACCCTCAAGGATACACTATATAAAGGGTTTTAAAACTTAATTTTAGAGAGAGATTCTTAGCCGTTCTAAATGAGTTCTAGAGAGAGGATTAGTTTATAATTGATTCGAAATAGCTTTGAGAGATTGGTTTTCATTGTTTTCCACTATTTTTGTTGTTCTTCATCAAATTGGTTTGTATTAAAGATTAAAGATGAATTTCTCCAAGGAGATTGGGATTTTCTACTTTTAATTGAGGTTTATTCTTAATTTAATTGTTTTAATTCTGGGTTTTCTTTGCATTAAATGTATTAAGCATGATTTTTCTTAGAATTATTGTGAATTTATTGAGTTTTAAATCAATCATGAACTAAATTCATTTTTGTCTAGAGATTGAAGCATGAAATAGTCTTGATATGATTAAATTGCTATTAATTCCATTTTTAGGTTTAACTTTTGCTTGATTGAGTTGGCTTAATAATTATAAACAATTGCTTGATCACCAATTAGTTTAATTTAGGGTTTAGGTGATGGAATGATAGTGAAAATCTAAACCTGTAACTATTCAATTAAGATTGTATAATGAATTGGGTTCATAAGTTTTAGTCTTAAATCCTTTGAATAGTGCATATTTTCTCTAGATTACTTCTATGAATACGCTCGTTAAACTAGAGCAAGCTCTAGTTGAATGATTGTATTGAACATTGAATTGTTAAACTTAATTAATAGAATTAATAGTTGAATATCATGAAAGATAGACTATGGATTGTCAATTTCTCTTGACTCATTCATATCATTGCATATCATATCCTTTACTTTCTTGCTTTATAATTAGTTGTTTACTTTATTTTCAAAACCAAATTTTTTTTACTTTTATTTGCACTTTCTAAAATAAATCAATAAGCCAACGCGAGTTCCATGGGGGAATACAACCTTGGGCTCTCATCCTATACTACGATAGCCCGTATACTTGCAGTCACTATTTGTTAGCATATTTTTAGGCGAACGATACATGAAATGATCCACAATTTATTATTTCCCCTCGCCTCATTTACTATCCCTTGTAAGTAGTTTTTCTCTTATATTTTATGGTTAATCTCTACTTCATTCTTCCACCAAATTGCCAACCCCCTTGACTTACCAATAGGGTTGACAAACTCACCATAATAGAAGTTGAACCTTATACAAAGCCTTTCCATAAATCTCCTTTGTTGTTTCATTTCCATTAAGAAAATGATTTTGGGCCTATGTTGTTGAATTAAACCCCTAAGGGTTCTCACTATTCCACGATATTAGCATCATGACTCGGTTGGTGGCATTAGGCCTGCCAACTTGGCCTTTTTAGCAATGTGTTCTCCACTTGCATTGTTATCCTTTTCTACTTGATTTGAGCTTTTTGCATCCTCCACAACCACTATTTCTCTAATTCTCACTAAGCTTCTAATCCCTCTATTCCTAGCCATCATTTTCCAATTCACCCTCGTGTTGTCACTTTTAGATTTTTGGGTTTTTTAAGTTCTAAAGGTTTGGTTAAGGACAGTATTTTGGACAAGGGGTACGTTTTCAGTGAAAGGAATGTTATTTGGGTGCACTATAAACATTCCACCCGGGTTTGGAAGGTAGAGATACACCGAAACATGACTAAGGTGTCTAGTTGTTAGTGTTATATATGCCTTGAATATTCGAAGCCAAAGCCTAAAGGTCTGTATCGAAGATAGTATAGCGAAGGACAGATTGGTCCTAGCTCGAAGGCGTGCTTCGCACCTGTCTCCTCGAGGTGCAGGCTTCGCACCTTGTTCTTCGAAGACTTGGTTTCATACCTGGCTTCGCAGTCCGGTCTTCGCAGTTATGTGGAGTCGAAGGCTATATGATGAG
>CAOJBK011038134.1:0-12326 GCA_948294925.1 Codiaeum variegatum | reverse complement strand
TTTAAAATTACTCACAAAGACTCTAGTTTTCATATATGACTTTGGCTTTTGGTTAAACTTTGAACATAGTAGTTGATAGTAGGAATCCACTTATCATGGTTCCCATGACTAGGCTTTAAGGCCTTTAGTCACTGTTGAGTGTCTAGTCCTTGTCTTTTGGCATGAATTAGGTTAGGAAACTAGTGCTAGTACTTGAGTTCTTGATTGGTTTTCTTGGGAAAATAAACAAAAATGAAAATAAAAGTGCACTCATGAAAAGTATGTGAAAATAAAATAAAAAGGGACTTTGAAAATTATTATTTATTCCGTTGGTTTCATATTGTAAAAAGTGATATCTAAAAGAGAAACCATGAATAGTGTTAGTAGCCAGCTAAACAAGTTTGTGACTAGTTGAGTAACTGGGGATTGGCACCACAAAGTGTTTACCTTCTCATCAAAAGACTAGTGACGAGTTTAGCTAAGTGGGGTCGCTTGAAAATTAGAAAATTTCATGATGTTTTGCACTAAACAAAGAAAAAAATTTCCAATTCCTAAGAAGGATCGATTTAGTAACTCGAGGAATGCTTATGTTGAATGACTTGATGGAGCCATATGTTTGGGACTAAATGCTTGATGATGTGATTGAATTACCTTAGAGCTAGGTTGTAAGAATGGTGCCTTCATGGATTCCGAACTCGATTATCGTGTTCCTAGTTTAGTCGAGAAACCAAAGCATTGTGATAATCGAATGTCTACGCAAACGATTCTTACTCTTTTTGTTTGTCTCGATTTTTAGGTCTTTGATAATTGAAAGTTGAAAATGTGTTTGGATTGTGTTTAGGTTTGCTTGAGGACAAGCAAAAGGTTAGTGTGGGGGAGTTTGATAATGGGCAAATATACTTAGTTTTTACTTTATTTCTTGGCCATTATCTGAGTCCAATAGCATTTAATGTGCTTGTTTTAGCGTGGTTTCAGCTTTTCTAGGTCTAAACGTCAATTCGAAGCTAAATAACAGAAAACATTAGATTTAGAGCATGATTAAGGCAAAAAGGGGCAAGAAAACTCAAAGAAAGTAGTCACTGGCTATGCTCACGGGCGTGACTAATGCCCATGATCAAGAGGGGAGCAACTGGACCAAGTATGCAGAAGGAAAAAATCAAACAGCAAGAAACAGACAGCTCACGAGTCATGGTCACGGCCGTGAACAGGAGCCGTGACCACCAGTGAGCTTATTATTTCTCAAGGTTTTTCTCAGGCATTTCTCATGGGTCATGGTCATGGCCATGAGCAGGAGCAGTGACCATACAATTTCCAACAGTATAAAAGCCAGAATGCTATAGAAAAAGGGGACTTTTGATAGTTTTTCAAGTTCTTAGTTCTAAACCCTAGCAGAGCTAAGTTCTTACGAAAAACATCAAGGGGCAAGATTTAAAGAAGATTAAAACTTCAAGATCAAGATCAAACTAAGATTCAACAAAATGGCATTTAGTGTTTTTGTATAGATGCTAAAAATCCATATAGGTTTCTTAGTTCTTTCCTCTTTCTCTTTTATTTTATGTTGAACCTTGTTATTATGAACTAGATACCTCTTATCTACCTAGATTAGACAAGTATTTGACATTTGTATGGATTAATCAACTTTCATTCTCAATGAATGTTTATGGTTTCTTCAAGTATTGATTTTGATTAATAATTTTTGCATTTTTCATCTTCATTGCATGCTTGTTGATGATTATTGTTGCCTAATCTTTGCTAAAGATAGAAAGTTTAGGTTTTGAACTTTCAAAATCATTTGGGTTTGCTATGCTTACTAGAGATAGAGGTATAGACTCCTAGATTTTATATTTATTTCACATGATTCTTAATGCTTTTCCTATTTTATTTGTTGTGAGAAGAGATTCTCTTCCTTTACTTAGAAATTAGGGGTTTGATTGATTAAGAAAGGACTAAACCTAAGTTGTATGTGAAAACCCATTTGATGTATGCCTTGAATTCTCATTGAGTTATCGATTGTCTATGCATTTTAGTCAAATACGAGTCAAAGTTTAGGTAGACGCTTCTCTTTTTGAATTTTATCCTTGTGTTTGTTTTTTCGTATTAAATTGCCAATTAGTCTAGTTGAAGTTTTTAGCTATTAATCAAAAGCAATTATTTGTGAGCTAGACAATAGCATAGGAGATTGAGCTAGTGCTTGAGCTATTGAACCCATACAATCCTTTGGGAGAACGATATCGGGACTTACCAATTATATTACTTGATACGACCCCGTGCACTTGCAGGTATTATGATCGGCACACATTACTAATCTTTTGCATTACTACTAGAAAGTTGTTAAGGAAGGGATGCTAAGGACACTTGGCCTATGCAAAAAATGATGAAAAAAAAAGTGGAAGTTAAAGGGGTAGAAAACATTCTGATTATTAAATGAATTTCTAGTTTTCCTTTCAAAAGAACTACCAGGGTTACCACTAGGAAGAGAAATCATGTTTCCTATTTAAATAATCCTGAGAAATGACCCAATTTTTCTTCCTTCTTATGGAATGGCTCTGGTTGAAGTAAGAGGATTAAAGACTCAATCACAGGATTTACTCGATAAAGGGTTTATCCACCCTAGCAACTCATTTTGAGGGGCTCTAATTTTATTTATAAAGAAGAAGGATGGCTCTCTACAACTGTGTATTGACTATAGACAACTCAATAAAGTTGCTATTCGATAAATATCATGTTCCTCAGATAGATGACTTATTTGATCTATTATAAGGAGCTAATTATTTCTCAAAAATAGACTTAAGGTCAGGCTACCCTTAGTTGAGAATCCACAAGAAGGATATGCCTAAAATAACATTTCAACTAGGTATAGGCACTATATGTAATACCTCGGGAAGTTGTGATTGGAAATATGTAAAAAAAAAAGAAGTATTTAGTGGTACTACCTATACTAATTAGGTTTACCTCCTTTCTAAGAGCCTATTACTTAAGAACTCTAAGGTTAAGTATGCTTGATGTAGAGAAATGTAAGGATAGATGACCTTCTGGGAAGTCTCCCAAGGTGTAGCTAAGTGAAGACAAGTTCATCAGAATGGCAAGTGTTGGTTTGTGGGGTCATTCCACAAACCTTTGGTGACACTTTTGGCCGAGGTGAGTAACTGGGATGTTATACTATGAATTCTTATTACTACCCTTGGGTTGACAAATACACCTATTGCTTTTATAAGCTTGATGAATCGGATATTCAAGATCTATTTAGATCATTTTATCATTGTCTATATTGGTGACAATTTGATTCTATTCAAAAGGTCAGGAAGAACATGAAAGGTATCTCCAAATAGTCTTATAGACTTTGAAAGAACATTATTTATATGCCAAGTTCTCCAAATATGAATTTAGCTTGACAATGTTTTGTTTCTTATGACATATGATCAAGAAAGATGGGCTTCAGGTTGATCTAAGAAGGTAGAAGTAAATCTTAATTAGCCTATACCTTCCAATGTGATAGAAATAAGAAGTTTTTCGGGTTTAGTTGAATATTATCGGAGAATTATTAAAGATTTCTCCAAAATATCAACTCTTCTAACGAAGCTCATCCAGAAATAAGTGAAGTATCAGTGGTATGATGATTGTAAGTAGAACTTCCAAAGACACAAAACTTGTCTTACTACTACATCAGTATTGGCACTTCTTCAAAAAATGGAGGGTGCACAGTCTATTGTGATGCATAAAGAGTTGGACTTGGATGTGCCTTGATGTAACAAAAGAAGGCCATATCATATGCTCCTAGGCAGTTAAGGAAGTGTAAGGTTATGTTAATATCTAGACTAACTTCTAATATTCTTAGGGGTAGCCTAATGCTAATAGATAAATGTTTTGACCCTACAAGCAAAGAAGTTCACAAAGAGCAATAGGGATAGTTGGTAATGGTCAATAAAAGGAGGTTAAGAGAACTTCTTTCATTTTTACCCGTTTGATGATTTCCTATTTGTGTTGTGAACTTACCTTTACTGATAGATTTCTCTAGTGAAAAAAAAAGAATAGGTATAGGGATCCTCGAATAGGGAGTAAGTGGCACTGATATTAAATTCCTTTCTATCCTTATAAAAAAAATGTTTAAAAAAATAGGTGGGTCAAATAACTATTGCTAAACCCAAAACATAAAAGAATTATCTGACCCATGATCTATAAATGGCACTATAGTGTTCGCCTTGAAAATCTAGAGACACTATCTCTTTGGTGAGAAATGTGGGATTTACACAGATCATAAAAGCTTAAAATATATCTTTGTGCAGAAACAATTAAACCTTAGGCAAAGACAATAGATAAAGTTACTTAAAGATTATGATTGTGAGATCTTATTTCATATAGGAAAACCTAATATGATAGCAAATGCCTCGTGAATCAGCTGGAAGTCTAGCTCATATTCAAAGGCATCAAAGGTTCAATTTGAGATGACTAATCTTAGAGCTTTACTAGCTCCTTTTCAGGTCAAGTCTCTTCTAACTGATCAGATTAAAAATGCACAGAATAAAGATCCCCAAGAGCATATTATGAAATAAGCTCATTGTGCTACTTATAATGTACACCCATGTGTAACTAAAATGTATCATGATATGAAGAATTCCTATTGATGGAGTGGAATGAAAAAGAATATTACAAAATTTGTAGCTAAATTCTTGATTTGTCAACAAGTCAAGTTTGAATACCAAAAGCCTTTAAGATTTCCTCAGCAGTACCAACGCCATAATGGAAATGAGAAAGAATCATCTTGGATTTTATAGTTAGGTTACCAAGAAGATCAAGTGGGCTTGAGTCAATATGGGTAATTATTGACTGATTGGCAAAGTCATCTCACTTTGTTCTTGTTAAAATCACTTATTCAACTTCCCAATTCCTCAGTTATATATTGATAAGATTATGCATCTTCATGGAGTTCTAATCTCTATTATTTATGATAGAGAACCATAGTTTACATCAAGATTCTGATAGAAATTATAGAAATCTCTAGGAACCAATTAGATTTTAGTACTGCATTTCATCCTCAGACAAATGGACAATTAGGAAAAAAAATCTAAAAATTAGAGGATATGCTGGGAATGTGTATTATGGACCTTTGTGGTAATTACGATAAGCAATTCCCTTTGATTGAATTTGCTTACAATAATAGTTATGAAGCATTATATGGAAGAAAGTGTAGATCTCCTCTATTTCAGGATGAAATGGGTGAGAGGTATATAAAGAATTGAATTGATTCAATATACTTCTATAAAGAAACCTTTCATCAGAAAAAGGCTGAAAATAACTTTTACTCGGCAAAAGAGCTATAATGATCCTAAAAGGAAAGATGTGCAGTTTGTTATTGGTGATCATGTGTTTCTTAAAGTCTCACAAATGAAAAAAGTTATAAGATTTAGCAAAAGAGGAAAGTTGTTACCATAATTCATCGGTCCTTTTGAAATTCTAGATTGTGTCAGATATGTTTCATATCAATTGATTATATCACCTAATTTGAATAATGTTCACCTGGTATTCTATATCTCTATTCTTTACAAGTATGGTTTTGATCCATCACATAGAGTGCAGGTTCAACCGATAGATCTTAATATGGATTTAACTTATGAGAAAACTCTAGTAGCTATTATAGATCGATCAGGAAACTTTGCAACAAAGAGATTCCTATGGTAAAGATGTGGTGGCAAAACTACGAGATGGAAGAATGAACTTTGGAGAATGAGAGTAATATTAAAAATCAATATTCACATCTGTTTTCGATAGATTAAAAGTATCAAGAATTGTAACGAATCTTCATATTCTAATGAAATGAATATGATATCCATAATCAATTTGCTTTCTTTTGAAAATTTAAGGACGAATTTTTATAAAAAGAGTAAAATGTAATATCTTAAATTTTGGTACTTTTTTTAGTCGTTAATGTTTTATTTTAAAATTATTTAGATTGATAATATTATCGATAATTAAAATTTTAATTTAATAATATTTATTAATAAATAATTTTAATGAATTTTAAAAAAATTAATTAAGTGAAAATCTAATTAAAGTTAATTAATTATTATTATTATTATTATTATTATACAAGTGGTGTGCCACGTGTATGTTTAAGAGTGTGTGTGTGGGAACTACATAAAGACAAGTATAATAAGTGATCAGTGTAGTAGGTGAGCCTTGTGATTAAGAAAAGCAAATAAAACGTAACATAATAAGAAGTATAAAAAAAAGGAAAGAAGAAGCAGAAGAATAACAGAAATAGTACAGGTGAACGAGAAAATAAATTAAGTCAATGATTTTTAACGAATTATTTCAAGCAATTCTGAAATCCGTTTCAAATGATTTTGTTCTGTTGATATTGATTTTATTAAAAATCGATACTAACGAATAATTGAGGAATAATCTGTCGTTAGAATCAACGAATTTCGACGTTTTGACAATTTAGATTAGAATGACAAGTTGAGTAATTGAGATCTAAAATGAGTTTATGTGTTAATTAATACAAAATGACCAAATTTGCAACTTTTTATTATTTTAGCAACCTAACTAAAAGTCTTGTTATCTGACATTTCTATGCATATTAATTTTATTACTATGTTTCTTTAATCTCATTGAGATTATATGAGCCTACAATATTGAAATAATAATTGAGATTATTTTACCAATATCACATTGCATTATGTTAAACCATTAATCTGTTGATTTGAACCTAAACAGTTACTTGAGTTATTTGAGCTATTAAGTTATTGATTTGACATTGCCAATATGTATATGATAGAACACCCATACTAATAGGGGTTTATACCATTAGGCTTGTGTACAAGTGACAGAACTGATATAGTCAGATTTATCAGTATTCTACCTAAAGAGGACTATGTACTCTGGGCATATGCTCAACCAGGTATACGTATTTGATGTGACATGATTCCCTTATCTATTTTATGGCACTTTTGTGATCGTTCTGTTACAGCACTATGTGGATGACGTTTGTGTCCTACCCATAGTGACATTCTATTATATGTTTAAGCTCTGTTTATATGAGATATTTAATTCTATTTCTAGTCTACATTGCTTTTTTATAGCCTTATATATACTATTGATACATGATATTGATATCTTGTCCACTGGATTGGCATATGCATAAATTCACTAAGATGAAAGCTCACATCTATAATTTCTAATGATTTTAGGAGTTAAGGTTAGCGAGGTCTGGCCTAGAGACACTTGAGCTTCTTGGTTGCATATTTCTCCAATAAAATCATGTAAATACTAAATACAGTACCTGATGTATATATTTGTGCAGCACAAACTAGAATTCTCTGTAGTATCGAAAAAGATAGAATTTGACTTGTATTTATATATGATATATTTTATGATGTGGTGTGGTATGATGTTTAAGGGATCCAGGAGGGGTGATATGTGTTGACATTACTTTGAAAATGACTTTAAAAGTGTTATCTTTCATTTTTATTTTAGGGAGTTAGTCCCAGGTTTGGGGGAAACTCCATCGAAAGTTTTGTGGAAATTTAAGGAGTTTCGATATGAATTAATATGATATGTCTCTATATACATATTATAGTCCTAGGATGGTTATAGGAATTAAGGTTCTACGAGTGTACGATGGCCTTAGGCCTACCATTTCCCTAGGACCGTCACATCTCTAGATTGGGGGTGTGACAGAAAAATACCTATTTTCACTTTTTTGGTCATTTTTCTTAATTTTAATGTATTTCTCAATAGTTCTTTAATTGAGTCTGAGTAGTAGACCATTTTGGATTTTTTCCAAGCTATCATTTATGAAGATGGTCGATCTAGTGCCTCAAATTTTACTTTTAGGCTTGTAAATGAGAAGATAACAACTAGTTTGAGGAGAATTCCACTCATTCATATTGCTCTAGTCTCTGAAGAGATGAGGTAGTTGATGTATACATGGTTGGATAGAAGACTCGGATGGTTACTTTTGGTGGTGTCAGCTTGAAGATCGATATATTCTCCCTCTATTTTTTGTTGCAAGGCTACCATGAGATTTCTTTGCCGTATTGTCTTACACCAACTCAAACTTCTCTCAAGCAGTCCTAGCTGCAACTTCTGAAAGCTTTAGGAAACGTGGCTGGTTTTATTGGTAGAATATCGGGCCATGATTTTTTAGCTAAATGCCTTATGTATTAGAGGGTACTTTGTAATTCGACTTGGATCATGTCATTCTTTTTTTTTTTAATTGGAAGATAGAATTTATTCATCACCAAAGAGGGATAATATACAATAAGTTTTGAATCCAACCTAAAAGAATGGGAGTATCCCAATTAACACAAATATAGGCAAGGGCAAATCTAGCTAGTGAATGGGTAGCCCAATTTGCATTCCTACTAATAAATTTAAACTTGTAATTAGAAAACTTTCTAGACCAAAATAGGATGTCTTCCAACACCTTTGTAGCTTCTTTGTCTTGAGCTCTTCCTTTAAGTACTTGGATAATGCTCTTAGAATAGTTCTCGGTGGTTAACTTCTCATATCCCAAAAATACGGCTCGAGAAATCACTTCCCTAATGTAAACCCTCAATTTTACACCATTTAATCTAGCTCATTAATACAAACTCGAAGACTCAAATTAGGCCCAAATCGGACTAAAAAAGGCGCCCAAAAATGAAAAAACATTGAACAGGACTGAGCCAGAAGCCTCTGAGCATGTGTAGAAGGCTCTATGCATACTTAGAGAACTTTGCACAAGCATAGAAAATCTGACCCTGAGCCTTGTTTTCTCTATAAAAATGACCCTTTGGCTCAGTTTTCAACAATGTTTAACAATTCTAAACACCAAAGATCACTCTTAAAATTTTCAGACCTTTTTCTAAGACGTCAAACCTCTGTCATTGTGGAGACTCGATCCGGCTTAATTAAATCCTCTGATCCTCCAATTTCTCGATGTCGCAAGCTAAAGTTAAAATCGTAAAACTTGACTAGGATTTCACTACTCAATTAATTTTCTTACATAAAAATCTAAAATGATTAGGAACCTACTAGTTTAATCCTTTTTATAAACTAAAATGGTTAGCTTTTGAATCCAAAAAACCACTTTTGTCAAAAGAGCCCCCACCCTTCACAAGAGGGGAGAACGACTTAGGTTTGATTCTCATTCAAAGGGATACGCCAGCAAGCCCTGTAGAAAGGCTTTAACTTCAAATTTTGTTTTCTTTTATCTTTTTTTTTAGGTCTTTTTTGTTGCTTTATTTCTGTATTTTGTTACTTTTATGTTTTGTGTTGTTATTTAACATTTTCTTTTATTATTATTATTATTTGTTGATGTTATTATTTGTGATTTTTGATATGTATTGTTTCAATGGGAAATGTGTTTCCTTCCTACGCTTCATAGCTAGAGGAAGGATCCCCTTTATCATATCATTTTGGAAATGTAAATTTAATTCATTTTCTTTATATTTTACTATTTAATTTCTTATGCCTTTTGGGGATGTGTGCTCTTCCTAGTAGCGCTTTGGCTAGAGGCAAGAACCATGTTGTTCTTTTCTTCTTCTTTTTTTTATCGCTTTATTTACTTTTATCACACTTATATTGCCATTAATGCTTATACCTGACATGCATCATATTATCCATTATATATGTTCATGCACCATAATATTCTGCCATGCATATATAAAAATCCATTTCAAACTAAATCTGAATCTTTTTAAGCAAATAGTTTTCTAAAATAGATTTAAAGCCAAACTTACATACTCTAAATCCAGATTTGGTTCACTAATCAAAACCTTATTTTTTTTCCATTGTGGCTAAAATGCATATTTTTATGGAGTAAACTAATTAACTTCTTAATCACCTCATAATACCCTTATTTTTCTAAAGATTAAATGGTGACTCACAGGCACCCGTGCACTCTACACTAGAACTGACCTAATAGATCTTCCCATGTGAGAACTTCACATGCAACCAATCTCAAAGTGGGCAATCGGCCCAAGGAGGGCAATTCCCTCAAGCGAGACATCTCGAGGTGCTCGAGCGGGGGCCTCATTTCTAGTAACTACACTAGGGAAATAACTAAAATTTTCAAAATTTAGAATAAGGACTATCTTTGGTAAAATCTATTTTTAGCTAAAGCTTTTTGGATGAAATTTGTATGCATCATTTGGTATGCACCTTTATCTCTAGGAAAACAAGGATAGAAATTAACGTTGAGTGGGCTTCTTTCCTGAAGACTTCCTCGTCAATAACAAAATCATCCAGCCCAAGGTGTACTCACTAGTCCTATTAGTTAAGGTAATGAGTGTTACATGTACCGTTGGACCCACGCAAATCTCATGGATTCACCTGTGGTTAGGTATGTCTCACCTCTAGTCACTGGGTAACCTCAAAACTAGCAAACTTCATGTAATGGATAGAACTGGGCCCTAGGTCCCATAAACCATATTACTGATATTGGTATTGTCATCATGAAACCTTTTTCATTCATGCATACATGCATGCATGCATCATGACGTCATGAACTTGAACAAGTTCAAATCCTTTTCCAAACATAACTTCACCTACCCAAAATTGTGTCATTAAACCAAATTTCTTGTGGTTATGTTACTAAAATGATGATACCCCTTTCTTTTGTCTGCCTAAGGTCAATATGTCTTTGAACACTGAGAATGTTTCTATCAACCCCACTGCTACCAATGCTGCTACTAATGCTCCACATGTTGATCTTATTGCATTGTTGACTGACTTCATGAAAAAACAAGATGAAAGTTTGGAATCACTTAGGGAATCCATATTAGGTGAAGTCAATAGCATAATGGGTTCCAGTACTCAATTTCCTACTCCTACCAATTAACCTACTACCTCTTAGGACAAATTTAAAGAGCTTGATGTTTAGATCATTCCTCCTCCTATGACCGCACAACTTGACCCTGCTGTCACCATCTCCCAAAAGGATCATATCCCAAAGGAGACCTTTGAGCATCCTTTAATAAAAATAATGATAGAAAAGTATGAATGGATGAAGACAATGTTGAAATCCATAAAGAAGAGGGATGATGTGGTGGATGTGTCCTCCCTTAGCCTTTTCCCAAATGAAAGGCTACCCTCTAATTTCCAATATTGAAAAGTTTGATGGGACTACTTGCCTAAAAGACCCACCTTAAAATTTATAATGGCACTTTCAGACCCTTGGGACTAGATGGTGAGCTCTTGACTCAAAAGTTCTAACAATCATTAATTGGTGCT
This sequence comes from Codiaeum variegatum, assembly GCA_948294925.1. Lineage (NCBI taxonomy): Eukaryota > Viridiplantae > Streptophyta > Magnoliopsida > Malpighiales > Euphorbiaceae > Codiaeum > Codiaeum variegatum. The sequence continues at coordinate 1,133 of CAOJBK011038134.1, read as the reverse complement.
ACCCTCCGCTAGGATGGGAGTCAATTTGCAATATTTTTATAAAATAATACCACTATAACATTATGGGTGATGTCACAAGAAGAGACCTTGAGACTACAAAACAAGGTCCAAAGGAAACCTTTTATTCATTCATAACTAGATGGAGAAAGAAGGCCTCTCAAATGGTGAAAAGGACAACCGAAATTGAACAAGTAGATGTGATTATGAAAAACCTTCTATCGGTGTATCAAGACCAACTGATCACCCAGTACTTTCCTGATTTCAAATCCCTCATTGCTAATACCCCACTCATCGAGGACTGAATAGATGCTGGTTACATCAATGATGACTCCCACACATCCTCATCTTCAAGATTTAGGAAAACCTCTCATCAAAGCAATGTCACACACAAAGAAGGAGAGGTGAATGTTATCACTTCCCGATGCCCAATTCAAATTGAGAGCAGAAGTTTTATGATTTTGGCGGTGTCTCACTTAGCCGCATTTACAAGAAATGTTTAGCTCATGGTGCAGTCATACATCTTGAACCGAAATCCATCCGCAATCCATTGCCTAAGGATTTTAATATGAATGAAAGGTGTGACTATAATCAAGGACTTGGCCATAAAAATGACAATTGTAAGGCCTTTAGGCATCGAATTGAAGATATTATTGATTTTGGAAAGCTTTTCCCGCATGCTTTATTTCTAAACATCAACTCCAATCCGCTTCCTGAGCACAATGTGAATGCAATCTTAATTGAGTTTGAAGAGGGGGGTTTTTACTCATTTGATTCATGCTATTGATGCACCTATACACAATTACTATTTTTCTAGAGATGACCAAAGCTCTTGAAGGAAATCTACCTCAAATGATCATTCCTCTACTATGGATGATCTATCTTCCTAGGGGAAGTCTATCTAAGACAACTACTGCTGTGTAATTGATTTAAGAGACATAACTATTGAAGTGGATATCATAACTAAAAGTGGCAGAATTACACAAGCTTTAATTTAATCACCACCATCTCCATAAGTTGTTATCCCATCCAAAGGCACTCCTGAACCTGAAGAGGATGCCATTCTTAAGTAACTTAAGAAGACCAAGCCAACATTTCCATTTAGAATTTCATCATGTCTTCTTATCCACATAGTT
>CAOJBK011037931.1:0-10812 GCA_948294925.1 Codiaeum variegatum | reverse complement strand
GCCTAACCTAATTAGGTGACTGAACCAATCAGTTGACTGAACTAGTCAGGTCACTAACTTGGGTAGTGAATGAAAATATTTTGAGAAATAAATTATCCATTCAAGGTGCTAAAATATTTTCATGCAAAGTCATTAAGTGCCAAACCTAGTTAGGTGACTGAACCAATCAGTTGACTGAACCAGTTAGGTCACTAACTCGGGTAATGAATGAAAATATTTTAAGAAATAAATTATCTATTTAGGGTGCTAAAATATTTTCATCAGGTGCCTAACCCAGTTAGGTGACTGAACCAATCAGTTGACTGAACCAGTTAGGCCACTAACTCAGGTAATAAATGAAAATATTTTAAGAAGTAAATTATCCATTTAGGGTGTTAAAATATTTTCATGCAACGTAAAATGTTGATCCATTTAACAAGAATATTATACATCTAATATAGGTAGCTGAGATCTAAACCTTTAGATGTCTAAAACTTTCAATGTTTTGAGTCTTCAGATGTCTAATTCATTAGGTGCTTGAGCCTTTAGCTGTCTGACCCTTTAGATGCCTGGGCCTTCAGCTTCTTTGAGACATCTTGAGTTCTTGTCTTAATTATTTATGGATCAAAGGACTAAAGTGTTGTTAATATGACATTGAAAGCTCAATAACACTTAGTCATCTGATGATGTAATTTTTCTCCTACGAATGATTGGCTTAATCCTGTACTTTAAGTATTAGGAGAAAATACACACACTCATATTAAATTGTTTTGTTATCATCAAAATCAAATTGTTAAACCATGAGGCTAACAATAATGACTTTTAATGATTTTTTTATTCAAAAATCTATAGAAAAAAAAAGTCTGTAAAAATCTTAAATTTTCCATCAAGATTTCTATTGATTTTTTATAAACTCTCATAAAGTCATTACTTAAAAGAAGTCATGATAACCTTTTCCTTTGCCTTACCGACCCCATGCCACAGTACTAGCCATCTCAGGTTCAAGCATGAAGGATTGAGACCTCGTCCCTATTAGGGGCTCAGCCCAAGACAGTTGAGAAGATAAGTATGACAAGAGATATCTCCAGATATCTCGCCCTTATCCTTGAAAGTACGGGATACTTATCCACTGTCCTCTTTTGTAGGAATAGACGGTTATCCATTAAGGTATATAAGCCTCTCTAATCTATTGGAGGTAGATTGATCACTTTAATCTCTTGATTTACTATATTGAATATCTATCAAGCATATTATTGACTTTAGCTTCAGAGTGGTTACCATTAAGGCACCCCCATAGTTTTCTTTTTCATGTAGGTTAGCTTTGGAATCATCTTTCAGACCTAGAATGGGCTCCCAAGACATCAAGTCCATAACCACAAAGATCCATTCCCATAACTACCAGGATCATGTGTTGTGCAAACTCTTCTCCACCATGTTAGCTAGTCCGGTAAAAGAATGGTATCAAAAACTCACGTCAAAGTCCATTACCTCATTCAAACAGTTGGCAAATACATTCTAGACAAGGTTCATGTCACTAAGGCCCAAGCCTAAATGTTCAGCAGGTCTCTTTGCAGTAAAACAAAAGGAGAAAGATAGCACGAGGTCCTATATTGGGAGGTTTAACCAAGAAATGGGGGAAGTATCTGAGCTGCAATTTGACACGACATAAATGGCCATACTCAATGGCACTATAAACTAGAGTTTGCACAGAAACTCCTGGACAAACAACCAACTAATTGGAACCAAGTCATAGCGATAACAGAAAGGCAGATCAATTTAGAGGATGGAATGGCAAACTTGAGGTTAGGAGCCCAACCCTTTACATCACCTAGATTGGGAAAGAAACAAGAGAGGGGAGAAGAGTCAAACATTAGGAGCTTAAGGAGGAATAAGGATAGGCCTGGGAGATGGTTCAAAAATAAGAACTTGGATAGATACAACTACACTCCCCTAGCCTCTATTAAAAGGGACGTATTACTGTGGATAAAGAATAGTAGGGAAAAGGTGAAATGGCCCCCAAAGATAAGTGACTCATCTCGTCCCAAAGGGACCCAAATAAATATTATGAAATCCACTAAGGCAAAGGCTATGATACTAAAGATTACTTGCATTTTAAGGAGGATATTGAAAGGTTGATTCAGAGGGGGATACTAGGAATTATGAGACATGTGAGATGAGGTAACAAGCAGTAATCCAGGGAACCAACTAAGGAAGATATGAGAGAAAATTGGGAAAGAAGGGATGACACACTGAAGCTAAGATAAAGGCAGGTTGCTGGGGATGTACTGGTTATAATGGGAGGCAGTTCTGCAGGGGACAGCTCTGCCCAGAGAAAGAAAGTGATTAGAGAAGTATGTTATATTATCTAGAAGGGTGAGATCCTAGCTCAACCTTCATCTCATCTATCTAACTAGTGCTCAATAACATTTTCATAGGAAGATGGCAAACATGTAGTTCACCCTCACAACAACGCTATAGTTATCCAAGGGTATGTCAACAACTATAGAGTCAAGAAGATAATGGCAGATGATGGGAGTTTGGTGAATATGATCACAATGGAATGTTTTCATAAGATGAAGTTAAACTTGAAAGACATAAGGCTAGTGGCGACATCTTTGGTGAAAATTAGGAAGGATCAGGTATGGCTAGAGAGCTCGATACACTTAGAAGTGAAGTTGGACGTTGGTGAACTGACAAGGATGTTCACAACAGAGTTGGTGGTAGTAGACATAACTTTCCCTTACAACCTCCAGTTGGGCCGACCCTACCTATACACCACAGGAGGCATAGCAAGCACTTACCACCTCACGTTAAAGATTCCTAGTATAAGGGTGAGGTAGTATGTAAGGGATGTCTGGAAATAGCCAGACAAACATACTTTAACGCCCTAAAAGGGGTTTACCATGCTGAGCAATTAGACTTGGAAGAGCTACCGACTAGGCAGAGTTACATAGAGCCTAAGGGAGATGTGTAGACAATAACAATAACTGGAGGAGAAGTACAAGTAGGACATCAATTAGACCCACAAATCAGGCAAGGGATAGTTATTATGTTGAGGAATAATACCAAGGCTTTTTCGTGGACCACAGGTAATATGATAGGGGTCGACCCCAAGGTTATAGTCCACAGGTTGAATATAGATAGCTCAGTTAATCCCATCACTCAAAGAAAAAGAAAACAATCCCTAGAAAAATAGGTAGCTCTAGCTGAAGAGGTCCAGAAGTTGCTGGAAGTGGGGGTTATTAGAGAAGTTCACTATCTAGAATGGTTGGTTAATGTGGTGATGGTGAAGAAGCCAATTGGGTCTTACCGCATGTGCGTGGATTTTACTGACCTCAACAGGGTCTGCCCCAATGACTCTTACTCACTTTCTATCATTGACCAGTTAGTAGACTCAGTAACAGGGCATGAGCTCTACACCTTTTTGGATGTTAGGTCAGGCTATCACCAGATCCACATACACCCCTGAGATGAAGATAAAAATTCTTTTGTGATAGATCAAGGGACCCACTTCTATAAGATAATGGCCTTTGGTCTTAAGAATGCAGGGGCTACAAACCAAATGATGGTCAATGCTATGTTTAAAGAACAGATAGGACGAATGGTAGAGTTGTACATGAACGACATGATCGTCAAAAGTAAGTGGACCAAGGACCAGCCAAAAGACTTTCAGGTGGTGTTGAATATTTTATAGTCATACAACCTGAAGTTGAATCCTAAGAAGTGTGTATTTCGAGTTCTAGCAGGAAATTTTTTAAGCTATATGGTATCACAGAGGGGGATAGAGGCGAACCTAGAGCAAATCAAGGTTATTTTAGAGATGCAGCTGCCAAAGAATATCACCGAGGTGCAGAGGTTGAATGGTAGAATCATAGCTTTGGAAAGGTTCATCTTATGTTTAGCTCGATGTTACCAGCTCTTTTTCAAAATATTGAAGGGCTTAAAGGAATTCAAATGGACAAACGAGTGTAAAAAATCATTTGAAGAATTGAAGAAGTTCCTGACCTCACCCCTATTATTGATACGACCTATACCAGAGGAAGACCTTTATGTTTATTCGTCTATTACGAAAGACATAGTTGCATCTGTGTTGTTAAGAGAAGAAGATGGCGAACAATATCCCATTTATTATGTAAGAGGGGTCCTCTGAGATGCAGAAACAAGGTATCTAAAGTTGGAGAAGCATGCATTAGCATTATATATATCGACTAAAAAGTTGAGACATTATTTTGAAGCCCATACAGTGATTATGCAGACAAACTTACCGCTAAGGAAGATACTTTAGAAGCTAGAGACCTCAGGTCGAGTATCAAGATGGGCAATTAAAATAGACGCATTAGGAGTTCAGTATGAGCTAAGAAAAGCTATAAAGGTGCTGGTGTTAGCTGATTTTGTGGCTGAACTCACCCTAGCTGATAAGACACAGCTCGCCCAAGCAGAAAAGATGGCAGATGTGGGTAGATAAAGCTGAGTGTGATGAAGGTGATGGGGTTTGTATAGTGATCAAAGGCTCCCATAATGTGGTTATACGATATGCAATTAGGTTAGAGTTCAATTAGGGAGGAATGACAATTTAATCTGAACCCACGAGGACCCGATCCTACCCAACCCGAACAGGGAGGTTAGTTAATGATAGACCAGGTTATGGGGTGGATTACGGGTTAACCCAATGTAAAAAATGGTGGGAGTGGGGTGGGGTTGGTATTTGTTTAACCCGTCTTGTAACCCGCACCAAACCCACCTCGGTTTAATATATATATAAATTATTATTCTTATTATTTGATTAAAATTTATATTTATATTAATATGAATGATTAATATTAAAAATCATATTTATGTGTTATAAATTTAATACATTTTATAATTTTTTTTTACCATATTATTATATAAAAATGTTTGGATGGGGTGGGACGGGGCAAGGATGGGACATAAATTAAATAACCTGACAGGTTACAAGATGGGAGATGAGGAGCGAGGGTGGGTTGGACATAACCTATCATTGTCCCACCCCATTGTCATTCCTAAGTTCAATAACTCCAATAACAAGGTAGAGTATGATGCTCTATTGAAAGAATTGAAATTAGTCAAGGAGCTGGGGGTCGAAAATCTAATGATGCATAGTGATTCTCAACTGGCAATTAATTAAATACAAGGGAATCTTAAGGTTCTCAATGAAGACCTGACCCCTTATGTTGATAAAGCTAAGCAATTGATGCAAGAATGATGGAAGGTCCTGCTGGTCTCGAGGTTTAAGACAGCCAAGGCGAATAGGCTCATTAAGGTAGCAGCCTAAGGGAATTTGGAAGAGCTGAAGAATGTACAATTAGCCTTGCAAAAAATTCCCACAACTCAGAACAAGCTAGTGTATATGATGGAATGGACAGGGAGCTAAATGGAACCCTTAGTGAGTTGGTTGTCAGAAGGAATACTCCCTCAAGATAAGAGGGAAGCAGAAAGAATTGTTCAAAGAGCAAAGGAGTATAGTTGGTACATGGAGACCTATATCGCAAATCCCGAACTCATCCCTGTATGAGGTGCATACCCACAAAGCTTGGTGAATATGTATCGAGGGAAATACATAAAGACATTTGTAGAGCCCATAAAGCCAGCACCACCCTTACCAGAAGAGTACTATTGCATGGATATTACTGACTCACTATAAAGGCAGATGTAGAAGACTTAGTGAAGAGATATTACTGGCCCAAATGCTAGGAACACGCGAATGTGCAGCGAGCCCCAGCATCAACCTTCTCACCCATCGGGGAGACCTAGCCATACTATCGGTGGGGAATAGACATACTGGGCCCATTCCCAACATTTATAAGGCATCGCCAAATTCTCATTGTGATGGTGGAACATTTCTCAAAGTGGCCTGAAGTCGAGTCGGCAGCTACTATTACCCATAATAAAGTTATAGATTTGTTGAAAAGTTTATTGTTAGTAGGTATAGGATCCCAAAGGTCCTAATCATAGACAATGGGAATCAATTCGACTCCAGATAGTTCAAAGAACTCTTTAGGGGTCTGGGCATCAATCTACTATTCTCTTCAGTGGCTCACCCACAAACCAACAAACAGACATAGCTCACTAATAGGACCTTGCTATAAGGGCTAAAGAAAAGGCTAGATGACAAGAAGGGAAACTGGGTGGATGAGCTTAACAGTGTATTATGGAGCTATAGAACTACATCTCGCATCGCAATAAGGGAGACTCCTTTATCACTTGTATAGTAGAGTGAGGTTGTGGTGGTAGTGGAGATTGGACAACCTTCTTTTAGATTGGAGTTTTATGAGATGGTCGATCAAGATATGGAAAGGAGGACTGACCTAGACTTGGTGGAAGAATTAAGAGATCTAGCCTATACTCGAACAACTGCTTACAAGCAGAAGATAACAAGGTATCACAATAAAAGAGTTAAGCACAAGGCTTTCCAAGTTGGAGACCTTGTACTTAGGAAGGCAAAACTGTCTAGAGGGAATGCAGGTGTTAGTAAGTTGTAACCCAATTGGGAAAAACCTTACAAGATCATCAAGATGTTAAAGTTAGGGATGTAGCAACTGAAGGACCCAACAGGGAAGGCCCTATCTCATACCTGGAATGCATAAAATCTTAAGAAGTATTTTGTTTAGATTATTATTTCATGTGTATATAATTCTATTTAATTTTCTTGTATTATTTTAAGTCCAGACAGATGATGAGGGCACTAAGGAGGTGCCAACCTAGTTGAGATGTCTAGATACGCCTATTGATTTTTGCATCATGAATAAAATAAAATTTTTCTTGAATGCTCAGTCTGTGATATCTTTAGCAGTTTTTACATGTATCGGCCCATAGGTCATCTACAGCAGGGTAGGCCACAGGCTGATCCACATAAGAATATTCCAAATATCATCCCCTATAAGGATATACGATCCTTAGAGCATCCCGATACTAACGAGATAGAGGTCAAAGACCTTAGCTACTCTAGAATGATCCATAGATTGTTGGTCTATATGAGCTAGAAGTAAAAGACTTCAGTTATGCCAGAGAATATTCCAACTGATAAGGGGTATACACTGTCCACATATATATATATATATATATATATATATATATATATATATAATAAAAGATTCAGGACAACATATAACAGAAACAAAAGGAGATTTACATTAAGAGAAATAGCTTACAGAGGAGAGGGGGGTGGCTCCCTATACGATCCTTAACAAAATAAGAGAAATTAAAAAAAAGAAGAAGTTACAAGTATTCAAGGCTTGGAAGTGGTGTGGTCAACCCCTAGGTGCTCTGCTTGCTCACTTTAAAGAGGATCTGTGGTACCCTCCCGGGCTTCAAGGAAGATATCTTATGAGGGATCAAGAGTGGTGAGAAAAGAGGTCGAGTCACCGAAGTGATTAACAACTTCGTTGGCTAGCTATTTCCTATAGGCATCTATCCAGGAAATGTTCATATCCTTTAGTCTCTCCCCCTCGACAATACGAGAGGCGAGGTCATTCTTGGTAGTAGTAAGGTCATTCTTCATAACCTTTAGCTCTTACCTCAGCTTGGCTAATTCTTTCTCCATCTCTTTATCCCGCAAGTCTCTCATCTTTCAACTGGCTTTCTTTACAATATCGAGCTCTTTTATCTTTGGTTCAAGAGTGACCCTGGCGTCTCCTAAACTCTTTTGAAGGGAGACTCGCCGCTTCTTCAAGGATTCCCTCTTTACCTTTAAGCTAGAAGAAGCCCGCTAGTTTGTAGAGGATTGAGCCAAACACAAGCCGACAAGATGTAGACAGAGGTTTTCAAGTTAGAGAATAAAAAAAAGAGAGAAGAAAGTGAGAAAAGGATAAAGCTTACAGCTAATGCTTTACTGTAACATTCATCCCTTCGCTCCTCATCAGTCATGGAGTCTCAATGACGAAGATTGGCAGGGGGGATCAGTGAGCCGACCACTTTCCTCGCTATTTGAGGGTCGTCCAGGGAGACTTTAAGACCAAAGTTCTTAACCAAGATACACCCTAGTTGGAAGGGAGGGACGCCAAACCTTCATTATCATCGCTAGCAGAGGCGACCTCCTCCCTAGGCCAATTGTTACGAACAACAGCAGGAGAGGCTGGAAAAGTGCGATCACCCTTTCCTTCTAAAGAAATGGCAACCACAGCGGTTGCAGCAACTAGGTCTATAGGGGTAGGAGTGTTGGTGGGATCATCCTGAGCCCTAAAATATTATTCTTCAAGAGCTGGAAGGCTCGAGCTCCCCTCTTGAGTTTTTTTGGGCCTTCTGAGCTCTTTTCTCCCTCATCTTCCTAATTATGGTAGACATATCTGTAAAATGGAAAAATTGTAAGTCTATTAGTAAGGAAGTGTGAAAGAGAAAGGGAAAGGATGATATCTATTAGTAAGGAAGAGTGAAAAAGAAAGGAAAAGGTCTATACCCCCAGTAGGGTTAAGCTAATGCTTCTGCTTGTCCACAATTTTCCTAGAGTACCTTCGATAAGGGAATTGTTCTTGAAGTGACAATTGCCTTTGACCCACTATAGTATAGTCCTCATTTGGTCAACCTCAGTGGTAGTCAGAGTAGGTAGATGTTTAGATCGTAAGCTTCTAATATTGGTGTTCTAGGTCCGAGGCAGGGGGCTCAACCTCTGGTGCAAGACTATGAAACTTCTTCTTCCATATGGGTTTAAAAAAGGATGATAGGTCGAAGCATTTCTGTTTCCATATGCTCAACTGTAGCACCGGTCCCTTCCTTGGGATGGCCAGGTATAGATGTTGAATAATAGGAACGGTCAGCTTGAACCCAAGTTAGTACGCCATCATTTGCAAGCCTTGGAAAATTTTTTAGGAGTTAAGATGGACTTGTAAGATGGGTACGTTATAAGCCTGAAGCCAAGCCTTGTCAAACTCAGAGAGAGGAAATCGGATACCTGATTGTAAAGTGTCAAGGTATATCACTTGTCCATTAGAAGGAGTTACTAAATGGGTGCCCTAATTTTCAGTAGGGAGCATGGTCATGTAACCTTCAGGGAATGTGAACTTCCTTTAAATCTTCTGCAGATCGGAGGTTGATAATATGGTATGAATATCCCCGACCCTAGGAGTTTTCTTTCGGGCCTTTGTCCCTGTGTAGGAGGAAGAAGTGATGGTAGCCTTACCCTTGGAAGACGATGCACTCCTCCGATTGGGAGGAGAAGCCTCACCCTTGGACTCGTTAGTGTTATCCCATTCCTACCCTACTAATTGGGATCAATGTCTACTTCTTCCCCTAAATTCCTAGGGAGGGTAGATCTTTATGCTTCGCCTCTAATCAACTCACTCTCATCCCTGTCCAATCTTCATCGCTTGCGCAAGGGGGCGTCTGATTCAGTTTCACTATTAGACTGGTGGGGGAGGGCAGGAAGTGGTCTTTCACTCCCGATTACGAGCTCATCCCTTATATATTCCACTAGGATGGATGGGCTACGTTTAGGGCTAATTTTGGTTGGTCGGAGAATAGGGAAATGAACCCCTATAGATTCCGGCTGTTGCTCTGATCGCTCATAAGTGTAGATTAGTAGAAGAAGGGAAGTAAAAAGGAAACAAAAAGAAACAAAAATATATATGTGAATATTAAAGGTGATCTGAGACGGTGGCCAGAAGTGGAAAATGCTGTCGAAAATCACTAATGCAGGAGAAAGTGGATGAAGAAAAGAGAGATTAGAAAAAGTGAATATGGATGAGTGTGGTTTATTTTATAGGTAGAAGACGCATGGGAGACGAGGAGACATAATTAATGCAGAAACGACTCTGGGTGACACATGGCAATCGTGAAGAGACATCGAATGTTTTAGAAACGTATGGAATGGTTGCTATGTGTTACTGCAAAGAGTTAGACGGGAAAATTCCCACTCAGTGTTTAAAATCCTATGATCAGAAGTCAAACCGTATACCCTCAGTCTTTGACTAGAGACTAAAGAGGGGACATGTGATAACCTCTGCCTCTGTCTTACTGACCTTATGCCACGGTAGTGGCCATTTGGGGTTCGAGCCTGAAGGATCTGGACCTTGCCCCATTAAGGGCTCGGCCTCAGACGGTTAAGAAGATAAACATGACATGAGATATCTCGCCCTTATCCCTGAAAATACAGGATACTTATCCATTGTCCTATTTTGAAGGAATTGGTGGTTATCCATCAAGGTATATAAACCTCTATAATCTACTGGACACAGGTTGATCACTTTATTTACTATATGGAATATCTATAAAGCAGATTACTGACTTTAGTATCGGAATGATTGCGATTAAGACACCCCATAGTTTTATTTGTCTTGCAGTTTAGCTTTGGAATCATCTTTCAGACCCATATTGGACCCCAAGACATCAAATTCATAAAATCTTGATTCAATACGCCCTTTTAATAAATCATTGCATAAGCTTTATATTTATTTATTTTTATTAATTTCATCCTTAATCAAATTTTCCATACAAAAATGGACAATCCTAAATGACATGGTAATTTCATCATTGATCAATCTTATGGCATTACATTATATTTACTATGTTACATCATTTCAATGTTTTATTTTTAAAATTTGTGTAGTGTGTATTTATGTAATTTTTAATACATTTTTTAAACATAGTTAAAATTTTTATGGTTAGCATTAGGGGTGTTCATGGGTTGGATTGGATTGGTTTTTACTTGGTTCCAATCCAATCTAACTTAACATGTAAAATTGGATTTATCCAATAAGAATTCAATCCGATCCAATATAGCCGGGTTGGATCGGATTGGATCGGTTTGATGGTTTATAAATTATTTTTTATAAATAATTATTTAATTTATATTTTTTGATTAAATTAAATATTTCATTCCAA
>CAOJBK011037304.1:0-10023 GCA_948294925.1 Codiaeum variegatum | reverse complement strand
TTCAAAAAAAAAAACTAAGGCAAAAAGGCGTAAATGTACATTCAACGAAGCCTAAAGCTTGGAACGGAAATGACAAGCAAAAATAAACAAAGCAAAAAATAGCAAAACGAAGCTTAGAGAAAAGTAAAGCAAAGCTGCAATGAAAAAAGTGAGTCCATTTTATTGATTAAAAATGACTTACAAATTTTTTATAAATTATACATGTATACAACAAAAATTTAAGAATGCGAAGTTATAGCATTTACAAATACAACAAAAAAAATTTTACAAGTGTGAAACTACACAAAATATACTACAAGCTATACAAAAAGGCCTAGCCCTAAGGAGGAGGGGGTTGGGAGGAACTAGCCCCAGGATGAGCTAACTCAAGCAGTCTGGCAATGGAGAGCTGATCTTCATTAGTTGGCGAGGGGGATGCTGGACGAACCTCTGAAGACTTGTCATATGAGGGAGGTACTTTCTCAAGGAAGGTTAACTCCGGAAGCACCATACTGTTAATGTAATCTGAGAGATCGAAGGTAGGCACACTTGCAACATCCAGTAGACCAAAGTAAGACCTTGCCTCAGGAAACCTTTCAAAGAACGAACACAAGGCCTAGTTATAGTACTGAGCACCCCTCTGAACTACCTCAACGTTGTTCCAACTTTTGAAGAAGTGAGAATCAGCAAAGTAGCGAACCTCCTGCTTCATCATACTGGGCAACTTCTCGATCAAAGCATCTAGCTTCTTCACATAGATGTCAGCCACTTGACTGGAGGTGCGAGCCTCATGAGAAGATCGCTCGAATCATCCCTCAAGCTCAGAGTTCTCAGTCTGTAAGCTCTCAGCTTGATCCCTCAGAATGGTGTTAGCCTCAATCAGGTCCTCCTTGTCCTTCTCCAGTTTAGTAAGGACGATAGCTGAGGCTGCCCTGTCAACTTGCATTGCCTCATCCTTCTCCCGAATCTGCTGATCCTTCTCCTAAAGCTGCTAGTCCTTCTCATGAAGCTCCCTCTCCAAAGCTTCAATCGAAGCCTTGCCCTCTTCCAGCTCTTGCAATAGCTTGTGGAAGTGGTCTATTGTCTCCTGAAAATCAAAAAAAGACAAAGTAGAAAGGCATGAAACAACATAAAGAAAATAAAAGCTATGCAATTGGGAAAAATTTTACCTTAAGGAAGAGAGGTATCTGGTGCCTTGAGAAGACCAAGCTCGGAAACTCTGAAGACCCAGCCTTCATGGGCAAGTCTTCCATCGTGGGCTGGTCAGAGGGGAAGTCAAGACCCAGGTTCCCCCCATAGGCCGAGGGTATGGAGAGGGTTTCACCACACAGCTCGATGTGTACCCTCCCCTCGCCTACAGGGGCTTCCGCCAGTTCAGTCCCGACTTCAAGAGCTTCTTTAGCAGACTCTGCCCCGACCTCAAGAGCACCCTCAGTAGCCTCCTCAAGCACAATCATCTCCACCGCTTCAACCACTAGCGCTGGAACATGATCGGAGGGCCTAGCTTGCTGGATCATGGTATCCAAAGCCTCAAGAATCCCCCAGCAGGCCCCTTAATCTAGTGGGCTCGGTCACAGCAACTTCGGGCAATGGAGCCTCGGACATAGGTATCGAGCTAGAGTAAGCACTAGCCTCGGCCCTTTCAGCTACATACGACACAAAAGGTACAAGTGTTAGTATTTCCAAAAAAAAAAAAAGCCATGTATACCTTCAGGTAATGGCTCCAGAGCCGAAGCCTCCACAGTAGTAGTTGGGTCAGCCACTAGGACAGGAGGAACCACCCTCGAACTGAAGCCTTGGGCCAGTGAAGCCTCCAAAGATCGTGCGGCCCTGACCCCCTTCGAGATGTCAGCAGAAGTTAGGGTACTCCACTAAGCGAGCTTTTTGAAGGCCTCTTCAGGATCCAGATGGAGGAAGCTCCTATATTGGCCTACCAGACTGCCCCATCCTTCACCAACACCACGTGTCGGTAGTACTGGCTGGTGAGCTTGTGAAACTTGCTGAAGTTGGGCGCCACCTCATTCAGGAAGGTCAACACTTGCTCGTGGACTTGGGCGAATTCAGGATGCTCCCTCACTAACTCATCCACCTCGCGGCTCCGGACGCTCAGCCAATATTTCTGAGGCTTCCCCAACCAGAATGGAGCCCCTAATGAGGCAGGACCCTCAGCAGCGACCTCGCTCGCTCGTTGAAGCCGCTTCAGCTTTCTTCCCTCGGGCCTCGCCCCAGATGACTCGACAATAGAAGATGATGCCCTCTTCTGGATCAAGGGCACTTCAGGAGATTCCTCCTCCAACTCCTCCATCTGCACCCCACCATCCGATGGCCCAGCCACCTCCTCTCCTCCTTCATCCCCGGCCATAGCTTGAGCTTCGAGGTTATGCTCGGATGAAGACGCCAGATGTTCATACCCGTTCTTGAAGTTCTTCAGGTACCGGTAGCGCTTCACTTCAACATTCAAAAGCCATGGCTGCCCTATTCTCTTCCAGGCTTCACTGACGACCGTCCAGTCTGCATGCACCGAACTGGCAGCAGGATTTTGTTGTCCACAGGATAGACCTGACACCCAGACAGTTCAGGGAAAGCAGCCTCCATTGACTGGGCCACCTCCCTCAGCTCGTCCTTTGCCTTCTCATCAGACAATGGTTCTGCAAAATAAAGGGGCTCGGGTTAGTCAGTCTAATCAATGACATATAAACAAACTACAAATATGAAAAGAAAATACTTACCAGAGACTCATCACACCGTGCGAGGCAGAGCAGGATGCCCAGTCACATCCTTAAGGTACGATGAATCCATGATTTTTGCACGGTCGAACATACGACCGCAGTTCGCCAGGGTCCAGATTCAGCAAGGGTGAGATTGGTTTCCAGCTTCTCCACCCTCGGAAGTCCCCTATACTCTCCAGGGAACCGAATCCAATTTGTCCTCTGAAGACTGGCCTCAAGACTTGGATGCTGAAGAACTTGTTCTTCCAGTCATCCACTTTGTTTTTCTTGGCTCCAAAGAGGGTTCGGAGGGGCTTCTTCTGAAAGCACCATATATAAGGCTCGGAGGAGTAGGCCAGATTGAAGAAAGCTTGAAACATCTTCGGGCTCGGACGATTGATCCCCAGCACGAAGCAGACCACCTCAAAGCAGTGCTGATCCAAAAAAGAGTTGGGGGTCAGCATCATTGGATTCATTCTGAAGTAGTCAAAGCACCGACGAAAGAATGATGCTGGGGGGAACAGTAAGCCCCTGGCCATGTGGTCATAGTACCACACATACTCCCTGTCACTCTTGGGCAGTTCAATTTCAGCGGTTGTGGAGAAGATTCTGGCGTTTAGAGGCGGGAGCTTTACATGGATATTGCTAGCCACTACATCTAGGTTGTCCTGGAAGATCCCAAACTTAAATCTCATGGGTGTCACATCCTTCATATGCGCCTGACAGTGCCATTGACATAGGATGCAATGTCTTGGGCTTTACTTTGTTTCTTAGGCTTTTCTATGTCAGTCCAGTGCTTCTTTGTTTGTTTTTGTGGGGGTGCCATTGAAGAATTAGAAACTTGGAGGAACAGAAAGAACAAGGAAAGAGTGAACAAGAACTTTGGCAGAATAACGACAAGGAAAGCAGAAAGCAGAGTCGAGAGAAAGTCACACAAATGGCCTTTTTATAGGCGAAAATGAAGGTATTTATGGGCCTGGGGAATCGGCGGCCACGTGGAGAACCCAGGGAAAGGCAGACTTCAATGCTCATCATGACCTTTAAATGCTCATCATTACCCTCAGAGGCGCCCTTCCACGTGGCGAACATGGGAAGGTCGCTGTAGTGGAGCCGTTACCTAGAGAAGTGTAACCGTCCCATCCAAGCCTGCTGCAATAGCCTAATCAAAGCCTAATCAAAGCCTCCACCAGCTAGCCTAAGGCCTCCACCAGCGAGCCCAAAGCCTCCATCAATGAGCCCACAACATCCTATTAAGCACTTTTTGAGCTGCAATAGCCTTCAAGTGCTGACACTTCAAGAGGACGATTGATACGGCTCAGCCTTGGCTTGGTTCGGGATTTGGCAACTTACAGATGTCACAAGCTCCATGGAGAGGTACACTGCCAAAGTACACGTGTCCCCTTCAACAGGGTTTCTCACCCTATAAATACAGACCTCATCATCTTCAACAAGGTAAGGACTGAACACCAACATATCCTCACAATCTTACAAACTATCATACCGTTCCATTTGAGTTCTAACCCTTTCATTGATTTGAGCGTCGGAGGGTTATCGCCGGATACAATGTCCGGCCACCCAAGACCACACGCATCAGAAAGAAACCTAATACGAACTGTTACTTCTCTTTTTATTTTTGTTATTCAGAATTTTATATCCTCACAGTTCTAAAAAATCAAGCTTCATAGAAACCAAAACCTTTTGAAGTCCGAATACCGCAAGTTTACAGCACTATTTTCTTTGCTTATAAAATAAAAATAGTTGCTGCTGATGCTAATATCTGTTGTAGTAAAGACTGCAAGAGATAGTAGTCAGTTTTTGAAGGGACAAATTATAAAATGGACGAATGAATAAATTTATTGGATGTTAAAGGCTATTTTCCATCGTACATTTTCATTACTCATTTGTGGTTGTATTTAGAAAAGAAAAGGGGAAAAAAAAATCTACTAATAGAGAAAAACAAACGAGGTTTCATAGGTGAGGTATATGCCTGAATGCATAATATAATAATAACTGGAACAAAAGTTTAGATTCAATTTTAAATACCCAGCAATCTTTCCTCTATATTTTATGCTGCACTTTTTAGGTATTTTTTTTTTTAAAAAAAAAAACAAGAGAATTGGAATCATTGTTACTCCTTGGGTAGCTTGCGTGTAAAGCTCTGATCAGACTTAGAAAACAAATGCATATATAACATTAATAAAATGAAAAAAAAAAAAATCTACCTTAGGCTAACTTTAACTTTTGATTCAGTCCCATAAACAGTAGAAAGGTGACTGGAAAGGAGAAAATGAAAATGCCACAACATCACCCTCTTGTCATTTAACTATGAATATGGAATCCAAACCACATCAGATTTAAATCCCAACAAATCACCCTTTTACCTTTTTCATCCTCATGCCTTTTTTCATTCTCCTTTGCACCTTGTCTTGCTTGCAAAATTTAGCTACCCAATGCCTCCTTTCTCAAGTTTTCTGATATTCTTAACCCATCTCTCTACGATCCAAGAAAGCTTTGATTCTTCCAGTTTTATTTATGTAACATATTCAACAATGATATTTAAACTCTTATTTCCATTAACTCCATTGGTGCTTCTCTTAGCTTCTCTATCATTGTTACTTCACACACAAGAAAAGTTCAATACTACAAGTTACAGAAGCAGCAGCACAGAGACATGGGTTGTAGAGTTCTTAAATATTTCTTTATCTTTCTTTTCTATCTTTTCCTTAATTCAGGTGATTTTCTCTTCTGTTTTTTTTTATTTTTTATTTTTTATTTTTTTTATGAAGATTGCATGTTTTTCTCTTTTTCTTATCTTTACTAACTGCTGAACAATCACCAAATGATATTTTTTCCTCCTCTTTTATTTCCTAGTCAAGAAATAAAAATACAGAGATTTCCATAATGATTTTCCCTTTCTAAAATTTTATTAGCTTTAATTTTTTTCCACTAATCCTGGTTTAGTTCTATCAGTTTCTGTTGCTCTTAAATCAGTAATCCATGAGAATGGTTTTCATTTTTCAATCATATATCTGAACTGTTATTAAGTTTGGTTTTCTTTTCCTAGTCTTCTTGCATTTTGCAAACCTCAATAACGACTGAAGAATAGCCCACAAATTATTTGAATATTAGAATTTCAACTAATGCTTCAACAATTATCTTATAGAGTTGTTTTCTAAAAGAATTAATCTGTCATAAAAAGTGAACTGGTCATCTTTAATTCATCAGCATAAGAAGTAAAGATAAGGAAAGCTTATGTTACCTTTTGGTTTCTTCAGGTACAAGAGTTGCAGAAATAACTCCTCCCGAAGCAATCAACGAAAACAGAATACCAGAAAACCAAGAAAACCAGATACTTTACTCATCTTCAGCATTCACCACCCAACTAGACACTACAGGAGCTGTTCGCATTGTTAACCCAACAACTCCAGGAACTATAACTCCTATCGGGGAGTCTCCCACAACTACAACTCCTACCACCCCATCAGGCGGGTCTTAGTGTATTGCAAGTCCAACTGCTTCAGAGACTGCTTTACAGGTAGCTCTTGACTATGCTTGCGGCTATGGCGGTGCAGACTGTTCAACAATTCAACCAGGTGCAAGTTGTTATAACCCGAATACCGTCCGAGACCATGCTTCTTATGCCTTCAATGGTTATTATCAGAAGAATCCAGTTCCTACAAGTTGCATTTTTGGCGGAACAGCACAACTTAGCAACACTGACCCAAGTAAGAAATTTCTTCATATATAATCTCTAAATCCACAAAGTTCGGCAATAATTCAATGCTTTTAAGAGCTTATTTTCTTTAATAACAATTTTAGAGAAATAGACAAATTGTTGCCCTAATCCAAAATTTAGCTTCTCAATTCTATGAATTGCTGGTAAAGCTCTCACTGAAATTTCAGCTGCAATCCCCTCAATATTTGTATTAATTTGCTTCCTTAACACTAAACAGCATAGTTGTCACAAGGGTTCATGTGGTAGATTGGATTGGTTTTTGCTTACTTCTAATATAATACAACTTAACATATAAAATTAAATTTATCCAGAAAATTCAATCACATGATATATAATTAGTTTGATTTAGATTAGATTGATTCGAGAGTTTATAAATTATTTTTTTATAAATAATTATTTAATTTATATCCTTTAATTTAAATTAAATATTTCATCTTAATAAAATATACGTAATTATAATTATTTTATTATATTATATTTATTTATTTCTTAAAATTAATTTTATTATTATTTATAATTATAATTAATAATAAATTATTTTATTCATGTCAGACTCCAATGCTAAACTCATTCTAGACATAAAGGATAAATCTTTATATAAAGGAGATGCATAGTAACACTATTAAAAAAAATATTTCAGTTGTCTATTTCTATCACTGAATATGTATTGGAATTTTAGAAGTACAATTTTGTACGATGCAATTTTGTAGAGATGATGCAAGAATTATTGAAACTAAGATTTCATTATTTGACTTTCAAAATCTTACCTTTTGTAATAATCTATTATTTAATATATTTCTTCATTATAAACTATTACACATAATAAAATCATCATAATATTTGATCAAATTTTATTGTCCGTGGTGGCCGGAATCTGACAGTTAATCGTTAGAGTCGGATCATATAATTTAATTATTATAATTATTTTTAAAAATATTATTAATTCAAATATCAAATCAATCCAATCCAATCAAAATTTAATTCAAAATGCATCAAAATATAAAATACTGCTAATTCAATCCAAATTAATAGATTGGATAAACAATTCAATTTTTTGGGATTAGATCAATTGATTTTGGTTGGATTAGTTGAATTGGATATTTTTTGAACACCCCTAATTGTGACCATGTGACCATGTGAAAGTTTCTTAATCTTGTCCTGCTTTTCCGGCGAGATTTTCTAACTTCTGTATATTTTCAGGCAATGGAAACTGCCGCTATACATCACCAAAATCAACACCCGGGTAATTTTTCACATTCGTTTCTAATATCATTCCTCTTTGTGAACTGATGCCAACAGAGTAACTGATTCATACTTGTGCAATTATAGCATAAGTCCACCAGTCAACCCAACACCCCCTGCAATCACAACCCCTACTACGACATTTTCTCCTCCAATAACATCTATACCGAGTGGACCAACAGTTTATGGTGTGGCAGAACCAACAGGATTGCCCAGCTCAGCCTCCTTCTTTTCATGCAGTTTAATGCTCCTGTGTTCTGCAATGGCTATGGTGGGATCACAGCTTGCTACAAATCATATCTAAGCACACAGAAATGAAGTTTATCGCTCTCTTAAGTGAGATAGCAGTATCCTTGCTTGCCCCTGAATTTCAACAACTTAGCAGGCAGTGAGAAACAACACCCGGGTGTTCTCTCAAGGCTGCTTTCTCACCGTAAAATGTATTTGCTATACTGCTATTTATGCATGTTGGTTGATTAAAACGCCCAGAGAAATGAAGAAGAGCATAGAACATTATAGGTTTATTATACTTGTAGGCAAGTTAGATTAGTTCACCTTCGACTTTAGCATAATAAAGTATTAGATAAGTTTTATGGCTTTAGAATTGCTCATACAGAGAAGAAAGATATACTTGTTAGCTACTACATGAACTTATCCAATAATGAGAAGAGAAAGAGCAACATAAACTTTAGAAAACTAATTTTCAGAACTGGATATTGATAACCTAGCAAAGAATAGTGGAAAATGAGCAATTGGTCTCCTTGAACTTAATTGACCCTGAGTGAGAAATAGAATCTAATTGTGAGAGAATTATTGTGTATTATTCATTAATCCAAAATAGATACAAACCAACAATTAAATAATGTGCAATAGCAGTTGTGAGCTTGAGTTCTGCCTACAATAGACTTGTACAATTAACAAATATAATTCTAATACAAATTCTAAAACAGATACAATTCTACTAACTATACTAACTCTTATCTGCTGACACGCCCCCACAAGCTGAAGGTGGTAAAGACTGAAGTCGAAGCTTGTCATGCAAATAATAAAAACAAGCACTTGTCAAAAGCTTTGTCATAATATTTGCAAGTTGATTCTTAGACGATATAGAAGATGTTGTTAATCCTTTATTCATGACATGTTGACGAACTAAATGATAATCTACTTCGACATGTCTTGTTCTTGCATGAAAAACAGGATTAGAAGACAAAAAAACAACTTCTATATTATCGCACCAAACATGAGGAGACCAAACAAAGGTAATACCAAGTTCTTTAAACAACTGACATAACCACTTCAATTCCACACATACATCAACCACCGCTTTGAATTCAGACTCAGTAGATGACCTTGCAACCGTCCTTTGTTTTTTTGAATTCCAAGCAATCAAGTTCTTACCAAAGTAAATAAGAAACCCTCCTGTAGAATGTCTGTCGTCTGGGCAACCTGCCCAATCGACATTAGAAAAGGTAACCAGCTCATGTTTGTTGTATTTGCCAATAAAAAAAGATTGATTTCTTGTCCCCTTCAAATATCTTAACACTCTCTTCAAGGATTTGAAACCATGGGGGGATGTGTCAGCTGGTGCTGAATTTTGTGTCAACGCCGTACCTGAAACCACTTTAAAAAGAATTTTTTTTCATCAAATTGACAATGCCTAGACACATTTTTTCAGTATTTTTATTAGGGCATCTATACCTAAGGTGACTAGAAGAGTATCCTAAAAACACACATTGTGTAGTACGAAAAGAAAACTTATGATGATTATAAGGCCTAAGGATCAGATAGATTGCACAACCAAATTTTTGAAGAAAGTCATAATCATGATTTTTTTAAAAAAGGACTTGAAATGGAATTTTATTTTGCAAAGATGTTAATGGCATTCTATTAATTAGAAAAACAACAGTTTCAAAAGCGAATTATCAATATTTAAATGGTGCACCACTGTGGCCCAACAAAGCAAGTGATGTAGGAGCGATTTTGGTCAAATCGAAACATTTAAGGAAAAAAAATTTATTGAATATTTTTTATTTAATTCTTAGATTAGTTTTTTTTTTCTATTTTACTTTGAATTAATATTTATTTAAATTGGAAAGTTTGGTTTATTTAGATTTCTTCTTATATAAGAATTTTAATTAATTAAGGTTTCTTTTTAATCTAGAATTATTATCTATAAATAGGATTGTTATTAAACATTAGATGGCAGTTTTTGAGATTTAATAAAATTCTTTTCCGAGCGTAGTTCGCTGGGTTCCATAAAATTCCTGGGCATTCTTAGACTAAATAGGTTTTTTATTTATCTTTTGTTCGTCTTGATTATTTCGCTGCATCAGTTTGGTATCAGAGCCGAACGATCCT
>CAOJBK011036944.1:0-10063 GCA_948294925.1 Codiaeum variegatum | reverse complement strand
AATTTATAAATGTTATTAAAATGTTAAATTTTTAATGAAAATTAATTATTTTATGTTAATTTATATTATATATATATATATATATATATATATATATATATATATATTAAATGGGTTAAATAACTTGTATTCAGTTTTATGGCCTGTATATGACCAATTTAATTAAATGGTTTACACGTATCGTATTCATGTTACCCGTTTATATTTTGTATCGTGTTAGGGTCATAAAAATATACACGATTAATAAATAGGTCATGTTCGTGTTGATGTTAATTGTGTCATTTATCAACTCGACACGAACACGACCCGTTAACCCGTTTTCACGCCCTTAGGTTGAGGTATATTCTCCTCAGCTATGTTCTAGGCAATTTGGCCTTTGCCAAGAGTTGCCATGCCCTATCACTTTTTCCCTAAACCAGGTTAACCCTAGCTGATTAGTGGTTTCTAAGAGCCAATTTTAAGATCTTAGGACCCTTCATGATCTTAGGCTTAAGAATATGCGAGTGATAAACTTAAAGAGCAACCCCCCACATAACCACTAGGTATTGGACATTGTGGGAAAGTTATATAAATAAGGACATGCCTGATGACTTCAAGGTAGTATGGTCTAGATTGCATTTCTCCAAGAAGACTGACCGTGATGCTACTGTGTAGGGTACCGGCTTGGGGCGACCTCGCAGTGAATATCTTAAATAAATCCTCAAATTTGAAAAGTTTTATAAGATTAAATATCACACTCCCACAATTTGTAAATGAGGTTTTTCAAGCCCAACAAAGAATCAAAGCCCATACCCTTGGCAAAGCCATTCATGCCCAAGACACTCAACTAAGCCATTTTTGGGACCATTGCAATAAGAAGTTCAAAAAAGAAGGAAAAGACATTGACCCAAACTTTCCCATTCCTGATCATTGATTTCCCCTAAAAGTCCCTTAAATAAAATGTCCTCCTTTGTCGACTACTCCTTTTGGGGTATCAAAACCCCTTTTCACACGAATAAAATTCCCGCCTAATCCTGTTTCTTTCTCAGGGTTCTATCCCACTGATTATCCACCACACACCCTTTTTAAATAGCTAATAACTCTCATACCGCTCGGCTGAGTTTGAGGTAGCTTTCTTACCTTGGAGCTTCGGTTGATCTTTCTGGTATCATTCCAACCTTTCTTTTTGTAGCTGTGTTTCCTAGGCCCATCGGCGAGTCGGCTCCACCGATAAAGAGGGGCACTGAAGCTGACATTCTTGAGCAGCCTCCAAAGAACATGAAATAAGAGGTAAGAATTCTTTTTGATGATCTTATATGACATTGTTGCCTTTTAACAATTTTCTTGTGCAGAAACTCAAGTTGAATGTTCCTGCTTCTGTTGCTGCTACTGCTTCACTTGCTGAGCAGTCATTGTCAGCTAAATCCTCCATGACTTCGAAACAAGGGTTGGAGTCTAGCAAAGGTGCCCTAAAGTAAAGTGCTGCCCAACTTGGAGGTTCCAAGGACCAAGATGTCTCCAAAGGGCATCCTAAGAAAGCTTCAACATAAAAAGATTCACTTCCTTCTATGCGGACCCTTTCTCGATCGACACCAGATCGAAAACCTGAGGTTAATGCTAACCTTGCCTAAGCTACTGATGTTGCTGAGAGCTTGAGCCATGGGGTTCCTATGGTTTAAGATCCTTTGACCATCATTCCAGCTAAGGCTTCTAGCGAAAAGAATGATTTTTCTTCCATAGTCAACTTATCCACTCTCCTCGAGGTACACATCTCCCTATTCCTTTTTTATAATATTTCTTACTGTGAGTGCTTACCCTGTCTTTTCATAAGATGACCTCGACGATCTCAAGGCTTACTTCGCATCCTTCTATTCTGATGGTGAAGGTTCTCCCAGCATCAAAGCCACAGAGACTGCCCCCCGACAATCTTCTTTCGAGATTTCTAAGGCGATCAGAGATCATAAAAGGACCGTATATGATCGTGCCAGCAAAGGGTTATTGGTGCTCCTAGAGGAATCGACGCAGGTTAAAGCTAAGAAGTGCTTAGAATTCATTGCCGATTTTGCCACTTGGGAGTATATCAAAGTCGGGGCAATGGCGACACGGCTAAATTTCTTGAAAACCATTGACCAAAAGCTCCATGCCTATAAATATATCAATGTGCAGAAGCAACTGAAGAGCTCTAAGTCTGAACTTGATAAGCATTGGATGGAGTAAAAGATCCTTTAGGGGAGGGGTAAAACCTTTATTGATAATGCCAGATCCTTGAAGAAGGAGATGGAACCCATAGAGAAGGAGGTCGAGGAGGTAGAGAGGGAGTTAGCACTTCACCGTAGAAAGCTCGTCCATCTCTAAGATCAAAGGGCTCAGGTGATTGCTAAGGTGAAGGAGGTCCAGCAGGAAAATGAAGCACTAAAGGGCAGCGTTAGAGCCTCCTTCAAGATTGTAGAAAGCCTAGAGGCTAAAGTGTAGAAAAACCAACCTCTTACCTCATTGGGGGATACCGCCTTTATTACGAAATTTCATTTTCGCTCCTTAGAGTAAGAGGAAAGTGGGATCTTGTATAAGAAGGATTTGCTAGAGTAGGGGTTGTTCTTGGTCGCGTGCTTCCGAAAGAAGAAGGCTATATATGACCAAATGTCTGGAAAGTAGTATAGCCCTACGGGGCCATCATGAACAATAAACTAGGGGCTGGGCTTTTCTTACCTTTACCTGAGTTGAAGAGGACCTCCAGTGAGAGGTTGATGAGATTGAAAAAATCTATTCTTGACGTATCTTTTGAATGTAATTTTTGAATAAGTCCTCTACAATCATTTCCTTTTAATACATTTTGTCAGTCATGGGGTCAATTCTAATTATATCTATTTTGTTTTGCCGCTTGAATGGATGTTTTATGCATGCTTTAAAATTTTATCTATTGTTTTGATATTAACATTGCATCCAAACTATGTACAATAATCAATCTTCATGGCCGAATACAACTCATAATAATGTCTTAACCGATTAACTAGTAAAATAAACAAATTGACTAAGAACTAACGATAGTTCGATAATAAACATAACTGGCCTTTGAAAGTAAAGCACATTACAAGGCATAACCCAACACTAATAGCAAACCATCGGTCTTATATTGCATTTAATTCAACTTCTCCCTAACTTTTTCAAACTAGGACTGATCCACTAATTCCCATAGCGATGGCTTGTACAACTTTAGGTACTTTCCATTGATTGATCGGTCTTGGTTTCTTCCTTCTTCGTCCGAGAGTTGGTAGGCCCCATTGCCCATGATTCTCGTAACCTCAAATGGACCTTCCCAATTAGCTGACCATTTTCTAAACTCTAATTGCTTATCCCCGAGTGGTAGGATGGCTTTCCATACCAGGTCCCCAATTATGAATTCTTTAGATTGATCCGCTTATTATAGGCTCTCTTAACCCTCTTTGTCTAGACTTGTATTCGGTCTAGGGCAGCCGTCCTCACATCATCTAATCATTTATCTCCCTATATATTGTCTCTTTATACTCAAAAGGGGACAATTGGTCCTAGTATATTCTTCTGGTAGACTTAACCATTAGCCTTACTAGTGTTATAACATCAAGATCGTAGACAAGTTTAAAGGGGGTAACACATATGGCTGACTTAATACTCGTTCTGATAGCCCATAGAGTGTCTCTCAATAGTTCATGTCATTTTTTAGGATTGTTGCCTACTGCCTTCTAGATTATACCCTTGATTACCTTATTGGTGGCCTCGGCCTGCCTATTGGCTTAGGCATAGTAAGGAGTCGAGTGAAGAAGCTTGATCCCATACTCATTGCAAAATTCTTTCATTGCATCGCTTGTGAACATAGTCCCTTGATTTTTGGTGATCGTCTAGGGCAAGCTAGTCCGAAAAAAAATGAACTCTTTAATGAACTCAATCATAGCCTTTTGTGTCACATTCTTCAAGGGGACTACTTTTACCCATTTTGTGAAGTAATATGTGGCCACCAAAATAAAATAATGATTATGGGAAGAAGGGGGATAAATTTTCTTATAACTTCCATAGCCTATCCCCTAAAAGGCCAGGGCTTGATGATTGAATGAAGCTCCTTTGTTGGCAATATTTTAATAGGACCATGTTTTTTGACAAGCTTCACATCCCTTGGCATAATCCATGCAATCCTTCTCCATCCTTGGCCACCAGTATCCATGTTATTGTAAGAGTTTCCTCATTAACCTCCCTACTTGATGGGCACCAGTTTCACCCTCATGTATTCAGAAGGTGGGGCTATCGGATGCATACCTCGCCTCGTCTTCACCCTCCATTTGGGCATCCAAGCTAGAATGTGTCTCGGTCTCCGGAGATGCACTCTCGTGAGTTTCCGTCTCCGCATCACTGCTCTCAGGTAGAAGCTTGACAATAGTAGGTATCGGAGGTGCTTCTTCAGCAACTAATGTGGGAGGTGGAGTGGTGGAAAATGGGACCACTGGAGTCTCATATGGTCCGACAGGAGTCTCGATTGGGCGTGGAGGTGACACCGATCTCTTAGGCTTTTGAGGCCAAAGTGTTTCAATAACTTACCCATCACCTTGCCTAACTAGCGGCGATGCTTCCTCTCGTGAGCCATCTCACTCAGAATTTCCTATTGTTGCTGGTAAATGTCCTCCAACAATACCTTAGGAGGAGTGGAAGATCCAGCAGATGTGGCTCTAGCTGGTGGAGGAGGTGGTGCCAAAATCTCCAAAGGTGGAGTCGGAGCTTGAGACACCTAAGCCTTTGACGTGTGCATCATGTTGGATACGCACTGCAGGTTAAATAGAATCATATCACCATCCTTCCTCATCGTGCTCAAGTAGTTGGCCACTCTGAGCCTATTTTCTAACCGGGTGATATGACTCTCCCATGAAGACCGCCATCACTCTTTGATGTCTTTGCTTGATTGAAGAACATCCTTACCAATCGTTGAGTGACATTAAGGTTGATGCGCTTCTTCATTATGTATATGTAAAAAAGATCTGTCGTAGTTACGTGTCGTCAAGAACCAGTGTAAGGAGCAATCGACCTCTTTACCGTATAATGAGTGCACCTCATACCCATAGATTAGAATTTAGATGCTTTCACTTTTCCTCTTTCCAAGGCTCCTCTAGCAGGAGCAAACTCTCTCCAAATATCCTCTGGTCATTCATGTACTCCGCTTACCCAATTAGAGGACGTATTGGTAAGGGAACCAAGGTCCTTCACTTACAGATGCCAAAATAAATGGCCAAATCGGCTATACTCTTCTTAAATGTCTTTTGTCCAAGCCAAAAAGTGATATGTCATGCTGTCAAACTTGTTTCCTTCTAGTCCATGTATAAAGTACATAGGAACTCCAATGTGAGCTCCCGATAAGCGAGCTCCATGATATCATAGAATTCTCTCCATCCGGGTTGCAATATCATCATTTTGAACTTTACCTCCCAGTCACATCTCTTTATGTTGGTCCAGTCCACTGAGCAGGATGGGAACCATCTCTTGTTCCCTATCAACTCCAGCCTATCTGTTTCCATTTATGCCCAAACTTAACACTTTGATGATCTGGGTTGTATGCCAAAGTCTTCTTCCCCTTTTTTGATGGCAGTTGAGTGGCCTTTCTTGAGGGTTATTGCCTTTTTGGTGGAGGGATAGAAGAAGCAGGGCATTTGCCTGTTGCTTTTGAGGAAGCGTTGGCTTTGGATGGTGCTGATGTTTTGCTCATTTCTGCAAACAAAAATCAAAACAAAACCAAGCAATGAAAACTAACACCATTAGTAGTTAGTGCCACACTTAAAATTCGGCATGGTAATAACGACTAGGATTAGACCGTTACTAGTCCTGCAATAAACACAAACTAACCACACATGAAGATAGGCCTATGCACCCCACTCAAATTTCCTCCACACTTAACACATTCAATGTATAGCAAACATAATTGGCAAATTGGAGCAAAAGTGCTCGGAGTGATGTGTGCACATGAAAATGTAAACGCATCTGTAGCGATTCACAGTTGGTCTTAGGGCATGTCGATGGAGTATTTAAGGCTAGAAAAGAGGAAATGGTGAAGTACCTGGCCATCGTCAAAGAATAGATCCGCAAGATGAAAGAAAAAGGAATAAGAGTGGAATATCAAAAGGTCCTGAAGCTCAAGAATTGCAAAGCAGATAGTTTGAGTAAGTTGACAACAGCACATCCTTCGGGTCAATGAAAATAGGCCTAATGAGCTTGGGTCCATAGACATTAGAGAAATCAAAAGAGAAGGACCTCGGCCCATAACATAGTCCTTTCACAACATGACACATGGCCTAGGAAATTACTATAAATATCCGGTGTTGACACACTTTTTCAGATATGTGAAATCATCTCATAATACTAAAAGATCTTACTCTCCTAAAAATACAAAAAACCCTTTACTAACTAGAGCGTCAGAGGGTCTGCGCTAGGCAACGAGCCTAGCCCCTCTTAATTCACTTTGTTCATTATACAGGAATCTGAAGCTAGTCCAATTTGAACCAAGAAATCAGGGATTGTTAGGCATCAAGCTTATCAAAATATATATATTCACCAGCTTTTTTAAGCCGTATCACCAGTTCAAAATCATAGTATTTGAACATCAATAATATTATTTCCATACTTAAATAGTATATTTTCTAAAATTTTATAAATTTGTAAGTTGATAAATACACTGATAGTGAAAAATTTTGGGAAAAAAACAAAATTAAAAAAATGATAGAGATGGGGAAAGGATATTGCAAGGAAACTGAATGAAAAAGAAGAGACATTAAACAACATACTATAATGGAAGTACGCGTTTCCTCCAACGTTGTGGATTTTCCTTTCTTATGATGAGTCATTAGAGGCTTTCATGATATTCATTTAAGAATTGTTATTTTAGATAATTTCACGTGTTGTTTTGATTTGTTAATAATCCTATGGGAATAATTTATTTTTTTAACCAATACTACTCTATATTAGTACTAATTGAGGTTTGTTGCCAGACTTTGCACTTGTCTAGTTGGGCAAAACCGAACCAAACTAAAAAATTAAACCGAATTAAATTGAAAAAAAATTTTGATTAATGAATATTTAGTTCGGTTTAGTTTTGGATTTTAAAAATTATAGTTTTCAATTTTTAATTCGATTTTATCTTTTTGAGAACCGAACCAAAAATTCAAAAATCTAATTTTTATATAATTCTAAATATACGAACCCTAGGTATAAAAGTATCCTAATTCCTAACCCTCACATTTTTTACTCTCAGTCACTAACCTAACTTTTCTCTCATTTTTTTTCTTTCTATCTCAAATGCTCTGACTTCTCTTTAGAATTTCCTATCTCTCTCTTCGATATGTGAGGAAAACTACTTTTTTTTCAAATAATTTTCTTCATTTCTTCTTGAAATTATCTGGATTTCATTGATATTCTATTTGATTCTTCTAAAATCTATAGTGAAAACTACTTTTTTCTTTTGAATCTATGAGAGAATTGTGTTCTCTTAGTTTCTAGGTGAAAACTGACTTTTTCTTTGATTGTTTTAAATCTGTTCAAATCTTCTTCACACCTGAGCTTCCATTAATCTAAGGTAAGTTTCATTTTTTAAAATTTCTTTTTTGATCTTCATTAATTTTGAGTTTAAATTGCTTATTTAAGAACTAATTTCAGTTCTTTTTTTTTTGCATGCAGAGATCAATAATGGTGGAAGCATTGTGATCCTTCAAAGTTACTGTGAATTTGTTGACCTCTGTGATTAGGTGAAACTCATGTTTCTCTCTCTATTTTTAGGTATTTTTAATTTTAATGTTAAATAAATTTAAAATTTTTAAATGTATTTTGACAGATTTAAGGTTTGATTGTAAAATTAGAATTTTTCTCCAAATTTTAGAAAAAAATCAATATTTTATAATTAAACCCTAAATCTGTCCAAATTAAATAAAAATTTTTAATTTGTATTTGAAAATTAGGGTTTCATGTTCATAACACATATTTTTCCCAAATTAATCAATTTGGGGGAATTTGGGGGAAATATGTGTTATGAATAGGAAATCCTAATTTTGTAAAAACTATTTAGTTTTAATAATATTAGAGTCTTGATGCAAATGTTCTTTTTTGTTATTATGCTAGGTTTAATTCATTTACAATACTGACTTTAAATAGTCAGTGTTGCTTTGGGTGGCGACTTAGGTTTATAGAAATGTATACTTGTTATTTATATTAATTTTTTTAGTTTATTTAAGTTAATTGTACTAAATAACTAATCTTTTATCTATTTTTTAGGCTTGTTATTACTAAAAAGTTGTAGTGTTTATATTGATCAATACTAAAATCACTTGAAGATAAGCATAAGTTTTATCTTATGTTCTGATACTTTCATTTCTATATATATATAAGTTTTAATATCTAATAAATTCTTCTGTATGTTGTTTTCAGATGGACAATGATAATTTTGATTGGACTGGAGACTTTAGCATGATTGATGATGCTAATACTTCCAGTCCAACTACTACAATTGGTGGAAGCAATGTGTCCACTCTGACACAAGAACATGATGATGTTGTTGATGCTTCTGAGTCTTAAGTGGAAGCAACACCACAACCATCCAACAAAAAGAAAAGGAAGCAAATTAAAACCAGGTCAATTGTATGGCAACATTTCCTTAGAATCACTGATGTGGATGGTAATATATCCTAAGCTAAGTGTAATTACTATTATAAAGTATAAAAAGTTGATACTACTAAGAATGATATATTTGCTATTAGAAATCATATGAATGCTTTTATGAAATATCATGGTGGTAAGGAAGCTAGGCAAGCCATCGTAAACTTACAACCTGTTTCTCAGACTAAGGGGGCACAGGGTCAAGGAACCTTAGGGACTTAGAGGTTTGATTAGGACAAGTCTAGGGAAGCGCTGACATACTATGTTATAGTTGATGAGTTGCCCTTTAGAAATGTAGAGGGAGTAGGATTTAAACATTTTATGTCGGTTACTTGTCCAATGTTTAAGATGCCCTCTAAGAGAACTGTAACTAGATAATGTTTTAAACCATGCCCAAAAAGTGTCTATCACTACCGATACTTGGACAAGTGTTCAAAGGGTCAATTATATGTGCATCACTGCACATTTTATAAATTATCAGTGGAAGCTTCATAAAAAAATCCTTTCCTTTTGTCCAATCTCTATTCATAAGGGTGAGTTTCTAGGAATGGCCATAGAGACTTGTTTATTAGATTGGGGTCTTAGCTCTATCTTCACTATCAGTGGACAATGCATCTTCTAATGATACTGCAATTGCATACCTTGAGAAAAGACTTATCAATTAGGGTGGGAGCATTGGTAAGTGTCAATACCTTCATATGAGATGTATTGCCCATATTCTCAATCTAATTATAAATGAAGGTCTTAAGGATATTGATGATTCTACTAGGAAAGTTAGGAAAATAGTTAGGCACATTAGGAGCTCCCCACTTAGGTTAAAAAAGTGTAGGGAGATTTGTGACTTAGTTGGGGTCACTTGCACAAAGTCATTGTGCCTAGATGTTCCAACTAGGTGGAATAGCACTTTCCTTATGTTATCTACTACTGTCCAATATGAAAAAGCCTTTGATAGTTATGAAATTCAACATGGTTCACTTTCTACTGAACTTGGGGACAATATTCCTTCTTTCCTTGACTTCAATGTTTGTAGAAAAATGTCTAATCTTTTGGAAAAATTTTATGAATTTACCCTTAAAATTTCTAGCTCCTTGTATGTCACATCAAAATCTTTCTTTGCTGATGTCTTTTGTTTACTTAAAGACATGTATGTTTCTCTTGATATTGGGACATTTAATTTAGGTAGAAATATGCAACCAAAGTATTGGAATATTGGGGTGATCCTAAGAAAATGAACAAAGTTATTTTCTTTGGTTTTGTCTTTGACCCTAGGGAAAAACTTGAATATACTCTACCTTTAATGTATGGCAAAGATGTTGGTGGGAGCTTGTTTGATAAGATTAGACATGAATTGAAATGTTTGTTCAGTGAATATGAGTGCATGTATTCCCCTCATCCCAATCTGTGTCCTCTCAGTCTAGTTGTGGAAGCCCTC
>CAOJBK011035711.1:0-10107 GCA_948294925.1 Codiaeum variegatum | reverse complement strand
ACCCCTATCTTCCACCCTTTGCTCCCTGTTTGGCACTTCTGGCATAGATCTACTCTGGTTCCTCTCTCCTGCAGGCCTGGCTCCTGCTACATCAGTGGGGATATTAAAATTCACCCCTTGATTCCCCACTGGAGGGTTATTATCAACTCTGGTTGGTGGGGTCAAGCCTTTGAGCCGCTTGGAGTGGTGAAACTAAAGGAACAAGGTTGGCGATCAAGCTTTGCAATGCAGCTAATAAATTTGGAGTTGCTTGAGGCAATATGGGTTGTGAAGCTAGTGTGGAAGGACTTGGGATATGAGGTTGACTCATGAAACTCTGGAGGCTTTGTAAGGAAGCAGCTAGATTAGCCAAAGCTGCAGTTGGGTTTTGGTGGGTTGGAGGAGTGTTTGCTTCTGGGTTTGTAGTGGTAGGAGGGGGACTATCCTCTACCATGTGGGTTTCATCATGGGTTTGTTCTATTGTGAGAGTTTTAACTATGATATAGGTTTTGAAAGTGTGTTGGAAAGGAACTGCTATGTCCTTCCTACAAAGGGTGTCAAATGATGTGTGTGAGTCTGACCAACGCTTGATTAGAACCGCTCTGGTCGAGCTGGAGCAAGCCTGCACAGAATAGATAGTGGTCAGGGGTGGGCGGACGTGGTGTCCGGCAATAACACTCTGACACTCAAGTCAGAAATAGGTTGTAAGCTGGAAAGCTCTCAAGAATGGAACTTAGTATAGTATTTGGGTTGTGAGAAAACATTACCCTGTTTGAGTTGTTGAGGACTGTATTTATAGGGTGAAAACCTTGTTGAAGGGGATACGTGTCAGCTCCAGGTACTTTGCAGTGTACCTCTCCATGGGGCCAACGACACATGTCTGCTGTGGGACCCGAACCCCCGAATGCCATAAGAGACAAAGCTTGTTGTGTGCCCGGGGTTCGGGTAGGACCAGGGTGCTACAGGGTTCGGTCAGGATCCAAGTGTATAGTTGGGCCGAACCAGGCCAAGTCTGAGCGGTATCAGTTAATTATAGAAAAAAATTACAAGTTATGATGAAAATTGTGGATTTAACATGAAATTTTAGTTTTGGAAATTTAGATTTTCTAATTTTTGGTAAAATTATATATATGAACAAAATCCCAATATCATTGCAATACATTTTTTTTTTATGAATTTCTTTTTAACTTGACATTGCTTAAAAAATTAAATTGAGCTAATAAGTTCTCTTGATTAAAAAAAAGTCTAATTATCAGCAAATATAATAATATATTCATACAAAATTAAAAATATGTAAAAAAAATATAATATTATAACTTTTAAGGCCTCCTTACTAATTAAAAAATTGTTATTTAATTTATTTTAAAATATTTAGAAAATTTTCTTAATTAAATATAATTTATAATAGGTTATATTAGCAACTTGCGAAGCAAATTTGAAAAAAAAAAACTAATAAAGAGAATAATCTTAGTCGATATAAAATTTATTATTTTTATTATGTATAATTACAATTAGATATATAATTTTAAATTAGATTATAATTAATATTTATCATATATTTTTAATAATTTATCGGGCAAAAGAATTGCAACTTTGATATGAAAAGATCATATAGATCGATTGAATTTTGAGATGAAAAAAGCATACACGTTTCTAACAATTCAATTTAAAAAGTTAATCAAAATTATTCCTATTACAATCAAGAAAAAGAATTATATTTAACTACTTAGAAATTTTATGTCACATCATCGAGGGGATTTTCAACATCCGCTATGAAAGTATCGGTAAAAATTCAAATTATTTATAAAAATAAATGATTTATACTAATAATTCAAGTGTAATTATTTGTAGGGATATGATATACTGAAATTGTATATAACAAATTATTCAGTTGTATTATCAGTTCAAAAGTATAAAATAGTACGTATTAGCAAATGTATCTATTAAATGACATTTAATATAATATAAGTTTTTTTAATCTCTAAATTATATGTTACTATTTAATTTATCTTAATCTAATAAAAATATGTCAAAGTTAATTAAATAAAATATACAATGACACACTTTAGCAACGTTCGGAAAAAACTAGTATATATAAATGCCCTCCTCCCTATTCTTCTTAATGTAGGATTATTTTGGTAATTCAATGGGGTGTATTCAATTAGGAAAATTAATAATTTTTTTAGATTTTAAAAGTCATTAAAAGTTATGATGTATTCAATCAAAACTTTTAAAAACTCTATAAAAGTTAGTGTGTATTCAATAATGACTTTTAAAGTCTTTTGAAAAGTCATTAAAAGTCATGATGTATTCAATTACAATGTTTATAGAGTCATCATTGCAAGGTATGGCATTCCGTATGAGATCATCTCTGATAACATCTCCCATTTCTAGAAAGAGGTAGTCACTCTCCTAAAAAGGAAATGATTGAACACACAAGTCTTCCCCATACAGACCTGAGACCGATGCCGCAGTCGAAGCCTCCAACAAAGCATTAAAGAACATGCTTCAGAAGATGATTAGCAATCACAAAGGTTGGCATCTGCACTTGCCAAACGCACTCCATGGGTACAGAGCTACATATAAGTCAGCCACCAGAGCTACACCATACTCTCTAGTTTATGGAATGGAAGCAATCTTCCATATAGAGTTGGAAATTCAAACAGCCATAGTTTTTCAAGAAGCTCGGATCTCTAAACTCGACTAGCAATAGGCCTACTATGATAAACTCAATCTAATTGACAAAAAGAGGATGGAAGCTCTCCACCATACACAGAACTATCAGATCAGGCTTACCAAGCATTTTAACAAATGGGTTTGAAGTCTCAATCTTTGGAAATGTGACTTAGTTCTCAAAGAAATCAAACAAGTTTTACAAGACCCTCAAGGGAAATTCAGACTTCCTTGGAGCATACCTTACATAATCAAGAAAATCATGTTAGGAGGAGGCATCATACTGATGGACGTTGACAACAATGAATTCAACCATTTGACCAACCTCGATCAGCTCAAGAAATACTTCATATAGTGTTCTTATTACATGAGCATGCATTCAGGCATCATCATCATTACTGTAACAAG
The DNA here is from genome assembly GCA_948294925.1 of Codiaeum variegatum. Classification (NCBI taxonomy): domain Eukaryota; kingdom Viridiplantae; phylum Streptophyta; class Magnoliopsida; order Malpighiales; family Euphorbiaceae; genus Codiaeum; species Codiaeum variegatum. The sequence continues at coordinate 7,047 of CAOJBK011035711.1, read as the reverse complement.
AACTATGTGGACCTAATTCTTCACTTTTTAAAAATATTTTGTAAGGAGTTAGGCAGGCAACCTTTGCAGGAATGGTCTAAAGCACTCAATAAAATTCATTTTTCATCTCATCGGGCTCTTTAAGATTGCATGCTAGAGTTAAAAAATGAGTAAATAAAATAATAAAAAAAGGAATGAAACCCGCTAAGCTGAAGACCCAAATGGGCGGCTTAGGCAAAATTTAGGGTACAGCCTGCTAGACTGAAAATCGAAAAGATAGTCTAGGCAACAATCAAGGCAACTCACTAAGTTGAAAACCCAAATAGGAAGGCTTAGGCAAAATAAGAACTTAAATAAAATAAAATATTTATTGAGATTTTATCAATCTTTTAGAACATCCAAAATAAGATATTTGAGACAGAAAATACAATAAAATAAATAAAGTTTTATTTTTTAAAGTCTTATTCTAAAACTCAGCTCAATCTTCAATCTCAATTTGAAGAGCGAATCTCTTTGCCTTCTCCTTTTGCCAATAAACCTTGATCCATCTGGGATAATCTTAGCCCTTATGAAGTCTCTGAGCAAATGAGAGAGGATAACTCTTGCCACTCTATCATTCACCGAGGTCGCTTCAAATAGCGGACCATCTGGGGGAACATCTTGATCATGTCCCATCTGGCGAAGAACTCTGGTAGCCTGATACCAAGTCACATATCGAAAACCAAGCAAATACACATGCTTGTACCCTTGACTCCTAGGCATAAACTGCTTTATAGTGTACCAGTTAGGCTTCCATAGCAAATTTAAAGGACTCCAATCCATTAAATAGTTAATACACTCCCTCTCAGAATCAAAACGGATAACAATACTTCAAGTGTGATACCAAGCTGTTGAATAGTCTGGTCTATCAGGTCCAGGATATAATCTTGAGATGGTCTTTCAGCTAAATCTGATAAGAGATACACAAATCAAAGGAAAGCCTCCAAAAACATGCTAAAATAGACAGGTAAGAAAAAGGTTTAAGTACCTGGAGAAAAATCGGGCTAATGGACCAAGGCTTCCTTGAGCTATAGTAACACTCAAGGCTCAGTAGTGTTTCAGCCAAAATCATACACACAATTGACTTACCTTCACCCATCTGGAGTATCAAATCAGCCACTTTAGCATCTCCCCATCCAACCGGGCCAGCAATCAAACCAAAGGCATAGGCCTTTAATCTCTGAGCTCGCCAAACTGGATCATTCTCCCTTTTCAACATCTTGGCCAAAGCAGATAAATCGACCCAATCATCTTTCACTAAGTCTGAAATAGCCTCAGCACTTAAATCCAAAAGCCTCTTAAACGAGTTAAAATAGCCTACCCGTTCAACTGGAACAACTTGGTCAGCCTCGGGACTCATACCAAGTAAAAAGGAATACTCTTCAAAAGTCAGACACATCTCATCCATGCCAGCCCCAAATCGAAAAATGTGGTCAACGGGATCCCAAAACTGAATAAATGTGTTTAAAAAATCCCGATCAATTTTCACATCCCTAAGTGTTGGAAGAGAACTCATACCATATCTCCCGAGGTTGATCCGACTCACTTTGTCCAATCTTTTGCACCATTCATTCATCACGTGGCTAACAAAGGGTTTCACGTTGTGGGAAAAAAGAAAAGAAACTGACTTTTTCTAAAAATAAGTTTGTTCCCCAGTGGTTTTCTGAGACAAAAATCAAATTTCGTACGTCTATTTATAGTGGCATGCAAATCGAGGTAGAAACTGAGTTAGAAAGGCTGAACACTTGGATCGAGGTAAAATGCATGCGTTTAAGACTAAATACATGTGTTTAGGCCCAAACACATGCATTTGGTTCAAAACGCATGCGTTTTGGGATAAACGCACGTGTTTAACTGCCATGTGTCGCCCGATCTTGCGCACTGACCCGACTAATCGAGATGATTCATTCTGACTCAATTCGATTCTATTTTTGCCAGTTTTCAGCCCAAAAATATTTTTCAAATCGAATTTTTCGAGTAAAATCATTTCCAAAAATAAAAAAATCACGAAACAACAAAATTGGAAATTTTCTGAATTTTTATAAAAATTAAACAACAGTTCAAAAATACAACAAAACCAGAAATGTTTTTACAAAGCCCACAACTGGGGCCTTAATACAATCAAGTATAAGTCATGCATCGTCCTCAGCCTCCTCCTCGGCATCCTCGTCTTTAGGATATGTCTACACCCCACAACATCTAACGACCCTCTACCCTAGCTGGTTCCTCAATATGCTCAAATCTGCAAGAGTAGTGCTAAAGTTGAATACCATCCTCTAATAATGTCAACTCCTTGACCATGAATCGAAACTAGAACCTACAGAGAACAGACAAAACATATCAGAAAAATCAGAAGCTGTTAACAGAGAAAACGGAATGACAAAAGGATTTGAAAACTTACAACATCAAGAAGGTGATAAAAATCCACCTAAGGCTCTTCTGGCAAGTACTCAATGCCCACATGGTTAACTCGACTAACACCCGATCCATCGGTGTAAGTGACCCGATGGGTGATGTGAGGAAGTGCATGCTAAGTCTGACTGGAAGTGGATGGTATGTGGACGTAGAGGCACCCATGCCTGAGAACTATAGTGGGTCGCAATCTGACGGCTACTCCCACTACGAGGCCTCCGCCTCGAACCAGCAGCAGCACCCGCTCTCTAAGCCTGACCCTAGCCAACCTAAAATAGAGGAATCCCAACCATCAAACGGGATGCTATAAAGTTTGGATGTAAGGCAACCGCAAGAAAATAGTCCTCCCAAGCTTTTCCTACTCTCTAGTAAGTCTGAAAAGCTCCATTGATCAAAATATCCTCTAAACTTAAGATAATTTTGCTTGATTTTTGGAAAATATTCTCTCAAAAATTATGCAATATCCATATCTTTATTGTTAACTTGATTTTGTGTGTTTAGTCCATATATTTGGGTGTAAAATATGGCAAATTGAAGGACTAAACATGATTCATAAGGTGTAAAGTCAACAAAAAGTCAAACAGTCACATCCAGAAAAATCACACATGGGTTATGTGCTGAAAACACACAAGAACTATGTGTTCTGGTTTGCACAAAAAGAGCACAAATTTTTAAGGAAAAGTGGGGTCTAATATCATCAAATTGAAGAGTTTTTACTGTATGGGCATTTTGGGGAATGGACGTATGACCATGTGCCTCTAAAAAACCTAAAGGAGACATTTTTTATACATCTCATCTTCAATCTTATCTTCATCTTTTATGACCTAGCCACTAAAGAGAGGGAAAAAGAGAAGAATTGGCGTTCTTGAAACTTGAAGGAAGAATCTTAAAGAACTTGAAGAAGAAAAAGCTAGAGCCATCTTCTTCAACTTCTTGAGTACTTTTTCTAGCTCCTAAAGAGTTCCTCTAAACCATTTTGTTTCTATTTTTTGTTTCTTAATTTTAATTATGTTTAACATTTGGATTTATTTAGTATGTTGTATGGATTTTCTTTATATTATTATGAGTTGCTATATTTTTAAATCTAGGGTTTAGATGGATTTTGGTGAATAACTATTGAAATTAATATATGCCATTTTCTTCAATTGTTTAGTTGGATTTTGTCATTTCTTTTTATTTTTGGGTTTGTAAATGTTTGGCCATCATTTACAAATATTTAAGGCATAATGAGATGGAGCGAAAGTGAAATCATTATGCTAGTTCATTGAAGAAATGGACCTAGGAATTTATTGCATTGAAATATGGATAAATCTAGGTGGTTATTATTAAATCTCTAATTAATGTTTAATGAGTCCATATTAACTTATGCAATCATGAAAATATATGTATAATTAATTTGGGTATTGTCAAATTGATTTGAAAGAGTAATTTGGTTATCTTAGTGAGATTAGCCTAAATTATCATAATTAAATAGATGAATTAACCTGACATATATATTTCATTAATTTAGTAACCAATTGAAATCTAAACCCTAGGTTGTTTTTAATATTAATTTAAGTCTAAAATTATTGAGTTGTGCTCTTTTAATTAATTTTAACATTTGAATTACCTTTGCTTGAGAACTTTTGATTAGATTAAATATTAGAAATTTTATTGTATTTTGTAATCAAATTTACCTCGTTATGGGACGATAACTCTTACTTTTTAAAACTTGTACTATGATTGACCCGTGCACTTGCGGTAGCAAAGAAAATGGCTAACAAGTTTTTGACACTGTTGCCAGGGAAGCATAATTTGATATCAAAAGAATTGAAAATTTTGATAATTTAATCATTTTTATTTAATATTTGTATTTACTACACCATAAATGGCTTACATCAACACTACTAATGTGTTGATATAGGCTTTAAAATGTCACATTAGGGTACCTAATGCAACATTCTTCAAAAAGTTGAGTGTTAAGTATTTTGATGTTGTTGTAGGTGTCTATAGCAACACTCCTGATAGTCTAAAGCAACAACGGAAAACACAAACCTAATGCAACATTTTTAGGAAAAAAAGTTTAACAACACTTTTTTTTAATGTAAATGCATCATTTATCAAATACAACATTTTTTAAATTTTTCCAATATTTTTTAACCTACTAAATGTAACATTACGATAACAATTTTTTTCCTACCTAATGTAGCATTTTTTTTTAGTCCAACCATAATATTATTCTTAATATCAAGCAACATTTTTTATGGAACAAATGCAACATTAAATTTAATCGATCATAACTATTTTTAATATTTATTGAAGTATAATAATTCAATTAAAATTGATCAAAACATAAAAATACAAATGTTGTCATTATTATACAAATTACAAATAAAATTATTCATAACTTATTTATATTGAAATAATTAAAATCATTGTTGTTTTCTTTTTGATATTCTCTTACAACCTCTAACTTTTCACAATCGATATTACTTGATATCCTGCAAATATAAATAAAAGGAGAATAAATATAAAAATATAACTCAAATTTGAAAATTTGGAAAAAAAAAAAGAAAGAATAATATGTTAGAAATGCCAAATTAAATGATAGAATAATTTTGGATGTTGTTACAATATCTCAAAATTCATTGGGGACAATAAAATTAATATTAAGCTAACTCCATAATGCTTTGCATAAATTGCCTTAATATTTCATGCATCTCAATACATTAAAATGAAGTCTCAACTTAAGAAAATATTGTAATAACATAATAGGTCTTAAATTATTAAATTACTGTTGCTGTAGGTCAAGTGCCTATTTGACTAGTAATCAAGTGTGTCTTAATAACATTACCACTAATTATCTGTTTAACAAATTATCTAACGAAGCAGTATTACATAATTCTGCTACATAAGTACATAAGCAATTCTTAACAAAGGGCATAAATGAATGCTTTAAAAGAATCTATACATATTATTCAAAATATGCAATAAGGAGTGAATCAAAATGGTCATTTGATTGCCAAAAAAATCTCATATGCGGTGAAGTATGACATATGGCAAGACAAACCCATGACCTCATTATAGTCAAACAAAAGGAGGAACCAGAATATGTGCATGTATAAAAGGCTAGTTAAATGAAAATATCTAATTTTTTGGTGAGTCCATGTTGAACTCATTATCATAGTAAAAGAATCTACTCATGAAATTGTTTTGCATTCCTAATTCCTAAGAGAAACAAATATGGGCTTGGAATTTTTAAACGCATGAGATTGAGTTGAAAAAGTGAAAAAAAAAATCAAGAATATAATTGATATTGAGAAACTGTAAAAATAGGACCAATATGATAATAGGAACAATCTGTATCTGTTTTAGCCTAGTTCTACTCTTGAAATTATTCTATTCATAGTTGACATGACCAAATCAGAAAGAAAGAAAGATCAATACAAATGGTTTAGGCCTTGGTAAAAGAGAAGAAAAATGTAAATGGGTTAAAGAGAATGTTTATCAATCACTTGAGTTATACCTCACTGGAATTCTTGTCAAAGTCCAAAATGAGACTGCTAAAATAGTCAATTTTCATCTGCTGCTCCATAATGCATTGATCATGCTCATTGTGTGCTCTAATTCATATTGGAAAATAAAAAAACAATGAATTGAAAAGCTTGAGGTAAGCTTAACACAATTCTAGAATCTGTAGAAATTGTAATATGCAAATCAGACAAATGGACCACCAATTGAAATTTTTTGTGATAGGCTATTACCATCATCAGTAACCAATTATAGGCATAAAGACCCTGCAATACCAATCAAGCAGTAGCAAAAAATTTCCAGAAATTTTTAACACGTGATGATTAAGTATGATATGATATTATTAAGCTTTTAAAATTACTTTATAATCAAATAATGACAAAAAAAATGTGATACACAAACACTGAAAAAAAATATTGAGGCAAAGTTTGGATTATTATTTGATTTTTTTATGCAAAATTTTGTAGAATGGTCTCGGTCAATGCGAGTAGAATAATACAATACAAGCTTGTGCTATCAATGTCTGGCCTGATGTGGTGGGACTCGCTCTTTATTCTTCCTTGGCAGAATATTAATTACATATTTACATTTCCACTTGGGATAAGTCTATTTTTAAATAATTACTTAGAAAACCATAATATGTTTGTAAGATATTATTAAAAACTTAGGCAAAAAAAAAAGATGATTTTGAAAAATACATTTAATCATTGAGCTTAATAAGGCCCCAGAATTGGCTTACTTGTTTCAACTTATTGTTCCCAAAAATCATGAGGATCCTAAAGATTTGCATTTGTAAAACAAAATTCCTTTACTTTGTAGAAGCAATTTAGCTAGAGGGAGAAGCAATACTCAACTCAGGATATCAAAGCATAAAGAAATTTCTTTGTTATATGCCTTGAAGTTTCGAAGTCGACCCGAAGGTCTGTGACGAAGGTGGATAGCGAAGGCTATTATGCCCGAGCCCGAAGGTGTGCTTCGCACTGTCTCTTCGAAGGGTATGCTTCGCACCCTGTTCTTCGAAGACCTGGCTTCGCAATGAAGGCTTCGCGTGTTCTGTGAAGTCTAAGGCTATGACGTATCGAAGACTCTTACAGTATGGACCTTGCT
>CAOJBK011034909.1:0-12592 GCA_948294925.1 Codiaeum variegatum | reverse complement strand
AATGAAACAAAAAAAAATCTAAAATAATTCCCTTAATTTTGATGGAAATTGATAAGTTGATGATGAGGATGGTCTATTGGTGGTGGTGTTGTGTCTTCGATCCTTCAATACTCTTGTTTAAATAGAGAAAAAAGTAATCTCGATGTTGGAAATCTCAATACAAATTTGACTTGAATAATGATTCATAATTTGAATTGGAAACTATTTTTCTCACAAGAAATACTCGACGCATGACCTAATTATGAATATGCACGGCTTGTACGTTCTTTCGTTCTGTCTCGTGCATTTTAGGCTTGAATAAACTCTCCCATCCACAGATTCGCACGAGGGCACGCACAACCCCCTATCATATCTGTATGGTCAGAGCATATGTCCAAAATTTTAGTTTCTCAAACTAATTTTATACAAAGATCGGCATAGCCTGGAAGCTCGATACCTATGTAGTTGGATTTCCACTTAAATTTTCTCCACAAATACTTTAATTTGTTCAGGAACTTCATTTATTGATAGAATAACTCCTTATTTCCTAAATTTCTCTAAAATACATTTAAAAAACTCATCAAATTCATTTTAGGGAAAAAATATACCTAAATGTAAAGTAAAAATAAGTAAAATTTCATTCAAAATAGTGTGTTGCGCTTACATTAATAAAGGACTAATAAATCTTGTTATTTTCTGCAATTATTTATGATAATCATGAGTAAATCAAATCCCATTGCATGCCTCTTAGATGATAACCGGCTCGTAGGACTAAATTATGTAGATTGGCTTAGGTGTTTAAGACTTGTAGTCTTATATGAAAAGATTGTCTATATACTTAATCAACATGTTCCTAGACCTTTGCCTGAAGGGGCTAGTATGAGGAACAGGAGACTTTGAGAAAGTGGAAAGATGATCATTTACAAGAAAAGTGCATATTGCTAGCATTCATGATAAAGGAATTACATAAGAAACATGAGCATATGGCTAAGGTGTATGACATTTTTCTTCACCTTACGGATCTTTATGGTGAATAAAGTCGCACCGCTAGATATGAGATATCCAGGGAATTTTTATAAGCCAAAATGTGAGAGGGTAAGAAGGTTTGGCCACATGTCTTTAAGATGAAAAGGCTCATTGAACAATTAGAGAACTTAGAATTTTCTATGGATGCTGACCTTCAAATGGATTTGATCCTACAATCCCTACCAGACTCTTTCTTTAGTTTCATTATGAATTTTCATATGAATAAAATTGAGTGCACTCTTACAGAATTACATAGAAATCTTGTTACCACCCAAAGTGACATGGCAGGTGGAAAGGATAAGGAGGTCATTCTTATTACTTTTTCTAGTGGGACTAAGAAGAGGAAAGGTAAAAAAAGGCATCCCAACTCAAGCCTACCGATGGTGTAAGTAAGGAGAAAGATACATCTACTCAAGAGGGTGCTTCATAAGGAAAGTGTTTCCATTGTGATGGTGTTGGGCATTGGAAGAGGACTTGTCCAAAGTATTTCGAATACTTGAAGGATAAGGAAAGAAAGATAAAGAAGAAGGCTAAACCTTATGAAGGTACATCTCTTGCACATTCTAGTTCTAATGCACTAACTATCTCATACATTGCTTGGATAATTAATAATGATGCAAGTTCTCATATTTGTGTTTCTATGCAGGTGATGACAAGTAAATAAGGCTTGGATGAAGGTAAAGTGACCTTAAAGCTTAGAAATGGAGTAAGTGTTGCTGCCAAGGCTATAGAGTTTACATCTATTAATCTTAGAGATCATGTTTTGTTGTTAAAGGACTTATTGTACATACCTAATGCTTTCAAGAACATAATTTCTATTTATTGTTTAACTAGTATAGGATATGAATTTTTTTTTTAAATACTATTTGTAAAATATATTTTGAAAACAAACTTGTTAGTTTAGGTTATGTACTGGATGGTCTATATTATCTTGATAATGGTGTTAACAACATTTATCCAAGCGCAACTCATATAAATGCCATGGTTAAACCTAACTCTATTTCAAAATTTATTTAGAATCTTATACTAGGTCCTAAAGCCAAAGATAGATCCTAAAATTAGAGAAGATAAGGATTCTAGAACCAATTGGAAATGACCTTACTCCAATTTGTGAATCTTGTATTCAAGGCAAAATGACTAGGTCACCCTTTTTGGGACAAAGTGGAAGAACCAAAGAAATTTTGGAAATCATACATAGTGATGTATGTGTACCATTTGGAGAAATGGCTTAGAGGAGGGTACTTGTATTTCATCATATTTACTAATGACTTTTTGAGGTTCGGTTACATTTAATTGATGAAACACAAATATGAATCTTTTGAAAAGTTCAAAGAATTCATGAAAGAAGTTCAAAACCAAACTAGGAAATATATTAAAACCCTTCGATTAGATCGATGTGGTGAATATTTTAGTATTGATTTCAAGGACTGCTTGAAAGAAAATGGCATTATATTACAGTTGACTCCTCCAGGAATGCCTCAATTAAATGGGATATCTAAAAGGAGAAATCGTACCTTATTGGATATGGTGCGATCAATGATGAGCTATACCAACTTGCCTATCTCCTTTTAGGGATTTGCGCTTGAGTCAACATCCTATGTCCTTAATATGGTTCCTTCCAAATCTATTCCTACTACACCATATGAGATATGGCATAGTAGACAACCAAGTCTTAATCACATTAAGATTTGGGGTTGTCCAGCTCACATCAAAATGCTAAAATGGATAAGTTGGAAGAGAGATACCATGTTGGAAGGTTTGTTGGGTATCCTAAAAGTGGTTTAAGATACTACTTTTATATTCCTACCGAGAAAACAATAGTTGTTAGTTGAGATGTCATTTTGCTTGAGAAAGAGTTACTTCAAGAAGGTGGCAAAGGAAGAAAAATAGTTTTGGAAAAGGAGTCATCCAAAGAGATCCAATAAGATGACCATATGGAAATAGATCAACCCAATGAGGAAGTACCAATCAATAATGCATTCGCATAAATTCCTCGAAGGTTTAGTAGAATATCTCATCCTTCGGAAAGATATGGACTCTTTCATGAGAATGAACAAGAGTTGTTCATTTATGAGTGAGTTGGTCAAGTTGTTGACCCTAATACATATGAAGAAACTATATCAGATATAGATTCTTTAAAATGGTTAGAAGTTATGAAATTTGAAATGTATTCCATGTATGTCAACCAAGTCTGGGAACTTGTTGACCCTCCCAAAGGTATTGTACCAATGGGGAATAAAAGGGTATTCAAGTGAAAGATTGAAGTAGATGAAAATGTGGAAACCTACAATGCTAGGCTTGTAGCATAAGTGTTTTGCCAATGGAAAGGAATTGACTACAATGAGACTTTTTCTCCCATAGCTATGCTTAAATCTATTTGAATTTTATTAGCTATTGCAGCACACTATGATTATGAGATTTGGCAAATGGATGTCAAAACCGCTTTCCTTAATGGGCACATTAAGGAAAACATTTTGATAGAACAACTGTTAGACTTATATGCCCTGGAGCTTATTATAAATGTAATAATTGAATCCTAATGGCAATAAAATATATATTTTATTTAAATGAATTCTACATTTAGTATAATTTATATATGTTACATTAATATTTGTATGAGAATCTATTCTTAAAAGTTTAATAACATGAGTGACATATTCTCTTTATCATTATACTATAAAATATATCTGTGCTCATGGAATTATCGAATGGGACATTGATAATTCGAAAGACCATCATCGTTGTTGTCATCCATTATAACTATATGATACTTATGGTAATAGAGGTAGTGAGTCTCATGCTACAGACATGTGATGTAATGACAACATGTGGACTCTCATGAGATGAGTATGTTGAACAGGTGATGTTAGAAGATGAAAGATCGGTTTTACCATAGTTAATATTTAATATTCTGGGTTATAATTATGCATATAGTCCTCTAACTTGAGATGAAATGTTATCTAATATATTGGTGGATACAGTTTATTACTGCTTACGTAGTTCTGCTAGCCACGCATAGGTATATAGCATGTGGTAGCTATACTCAGTGATTTATTGAGATAAATGTTTAGTAAGAAAGAATTCATTGACTTGGATAAACAAGGAAGGAATCCTATGACTTCTAGTTCTCCTTGATATGAAATCCTTAGCTAAGGTAGTTAAGATTCACAAGAAAGTTATTTCTGGTCGGAATAAAAAATATCGAGGATTAGAACTTAGAAGTGGTCATATGATCGAGGCATATAGGGTTTGACGAATCCATGACACTAGCTAAGATCAAGAATTTGTAATGGAGGGACTTAAGTGCAAGGTACTTATGATTGATGGTCCATGTTATATGTTCATTGACTTGATCGTCAATATTACTTCCTATTTAGGTAGTTGCGATATATTATGTTAAATGTCACTCATGACTTATAGGACTATGTATAAAATGGGATTCTATACATAGATAAAGGAAAAAATGTTTTCCCTATCTCGTTGCTATTTAGGACATGAACCTAGTGAGTCATACTCTGTAAAGTATTGAGCAAGCATTGTGTAAGGATATTATATTTAATATTCAATTGAAGTGTCCAATTAATTATTAATTATAATCGAATTGAACTTGTGATTAAATTTATAAAGACCTTAGCATGTCTTAAAGTTCATTTCAAAGCAGTGTATTTCAATTTAGTTAATTTTGTATAAGATACAAAATATAGATGACTAAATTGAAATTTGGTCATAGACTTAGGAGAGGCAATTAGTTATGAGATAACTAATTGTGTAGGAATTCTCCACTAACCAAAAGTGATGCCAACTCATACTTTACTAGCTCATGACATGACAAGTGTTTATATATGCAATTCACTATGTTATCGCATGCATCCTAGTTAGTGAAGAATAGTGGTGACTAAACAAGTTAGTGGAGTTTCTCTACAAGCTCCACTATATAAAAGGAAAAAAATTATTTTTTCCTAAACAAGTGAGAAGCTTAGTAATTTCCAGATTTTGTGAGTTAAATGTGAGAGAACTTTGAAGTGTTCAAAGGACCTTTTCTTTTACTCCTACTCATTGTTTTAGGATTGTACCTAAACGAAGGAGTCCATAACATAAGACACTCAAATCATTCCCTAACTTGGAGTCGAGACTTGAACCTAAGAAAAAGGGTAACTAAAATAGTTGAAGGGATCAAGTATTGCATCATATGTGAAGGGGATCTCAAACTTGCTCAAGTTTAGTGTGAGATAGCTAGAGGCTTCGCGATTGAGGAGCTCACCAAAGTAGGGAGAAAGGTATTTGATACATTTCTACTCTTTTTTATGTTATGACATGTTTTTTGATAAATTGGATAGATCAGGTCCTGATGAATATGTGTGGTCCAAAAGGTGTTCAAGTGATATAATCAAAGAGTTTGATTTAATCACTTAAAACATTTTTGTTAAAAGGGTTTTAACAAAAGGTTTTAGTGGAAATTAAAATATTTTATAAGTTAATAAGTTTTAAATTTGAAAAATTGTAATACAAACCAAAAATTTTAATTTTCTGCTTTCGCTGCACGGCTCGCATCTTCCCTTGAATAACCTAGAGGTTTCAAATCTTAAGATTTTTCCAAAATGTGCAAGCTTAAGAGAACCATTTATGGTCTTAATTAAGCTTTGAGGAGTTGCAACCTTCATTTTTATAAGACAATCAAAGAGTTTGATTTCATAAAAAATGAAGATGAGCCACGTGTGTACAAAAAGGTTAATGGGAGTTCCATCACTTTCTTTATACTTTATGTGGATGATATCATATTGATTATAAATGACATAAGCATTTTCACAAATGTGAAAATTTGGTTATCCCAAAACTTCTCCATGAAAAATTTGGGAGAAGTGACCTACATTCTTGGTATTCGCATCTATAAAGATAAATCGAAGATAATGATAGGGCTCTCTCAAAGAAAGTACTTGGAATGCTTATTGAAATGGTTCAACATGTAAGATTCCAAGAAGGGATTGCTGCCTGTGAGGCACGATATCCACCTTTCTAAGGTTATGTCTCCTCAGACACATGAAGAAAGGGAAAATATGGCACATGCTTCGACTATTAGAAGTTTTATGTATGCCATGTTGTGTACAAGGCTGGATATCGCATATGCTGTTAGTGTGACTAGCAGATTTCAATCCAATCTAGGATTAGATCACTAGACAGCATCCAAAGCTATCTTTAAGTACTTGAGAAGGACTAAGGATTTAGTTTTGATATATAGAGGAGGTGACTTAAGGATTGACAGTTTCACAGATTCTAATTTTTAATCAGATGTGGATGATAGAAATTCTATCTTAGAATTTGTATTTACCTATAATGGAGCAGCAATTAGCTGGAAGAGTTTCAAACAAGTGACGACTGTTGATTCCACTACAAAACTTGAGTATGTTATTGCATTTGATGTTGCAAAGGAAGCTGTTTAGATTCAAAAGTTTGTGATAAAAATAGAAGTGATTTCTTCTATTCAATCACTGGTCTCTCTCTACTGTGATAATAATGGAGCCATTGCTCAAGCAAAGGAACTAAGGTCTCACCAAAAATCTAAACACATTGAAAGGTGGTTTCACATTATCAGAGAAATCATTGGGAGAGGTAATGCAGCCATATAGAAGATAGCTTCTACCAATAACACAACTAATCTACAGACTAAAGCTATGAGTCAGAAGTAGTTGGAGTTTCATCTTGAGAAGATGGGGCTGATATGCTGTAATGAGTGGCTCTTGGATTATCTCTAGTGCAAGTGGAAGAATTTTAGACTTGTATGCCATAGAGCTTATTGTAAATGTAATAACTGAATCCCAATGGCAATAAAATATATATTTTGTTTAAATGAATTCCACATTTACTATAAATTATATATGTTCCATTAATATTTTGTATAAGAATCCATTTTTAATTATTAATTATAATCCAATTGAACTTTTGATTAAATTCACAAAAACCCTAGCATGTCTTGAAGTGATGAAATTGCCTAAGTTCATTTTAGGGCTTAGTATGATTCATTTTTATAAAAAAATATAGTTTTGATAAATAATGCCTTCATTCAAAGTTAAACAACTTAAAGTAGTTCAATTTTATAAAAAATAATAAAATTTTCATAAAGCATGCCTTAATTCAGATTAAAAGGGCTTAATTAATTTGGGATTGAAGGGAAAAGAGGTATATTGTACCCAATTGTCCTTTTGCTTGCAGGATTTAAACACTGGTGGGCCTGATACTTGATAAACCCAGAGCAAGTCTCCATTATGATCGGAAAGGGCTAGTGTCTGTCTGTCTGAACTGGTATTATAAGAACTGAACTATTGAATTGATTGGAACTATAGTGATTTTTGTGAGTGTCTGATGATTAGGACTCGATTTGGTGTGAATTATAGTGTTTGAGAGGTGTTTAGGAGTGTTTAAGTGTGTCTGTAGAGTGAACAGTATGGCTAAAAAAGTTCTGAGTAGCTGACAAAAATGGAATCCAGAACAATTCTAAAAGTCAAAATTTATAGAAATGCATGCCATAAATCCTAGGTTACCACATGCTTACGTCTATACAAGACGCACTGCGTTTGGCAAAAACACAGGCGTGCTAGGCCTAGTTTTCTGCATCCTGTTCAATTCATTTTGATTCAATTTTTTTTATGTTTTCTAGGTCTGTTTGAAGGCCAATTTGAGTTCGATTTTAATCGCTGGGATCATCATGATGGATCAAATTTAATGATGCAAAATAATTGATTTTCTTTGAGAATACGTCAGGATATGCAAAATTTTCCATGTAATCCTTGCAATCCAAAACTTTCAACTCGAGGGTTGCCCCAGATGCATAAGGGGTGCTGCCCCTTAACCTTGTTTGTGTTTCCAAACCTTTAAAAGTCATAAGGCAACCAGCGATTTAGGATGTATAAAATTAGAGGTTCATGGTTGCCCCTTCATCTGAATTAGTTTTGAATAGAAGGTGATTCTAATGATAGTGAACCCACATGTGCCATGTTAGATTCTAGGCTTTTCACCATGTCAAATTCTAGGCTTATGCCATATCAACTTTTAAGCTTACAGTGTGCCAAGTTGGATTTTAGGCTTGTCGAACATTGTAATACGGATCTTAACGATCATTCCATAGGAACTTACGGGCTTGTTAAATGTTAAAGTTGAATTGTATAAGGCTTTGACCTGATCAGATTATGAGCTTTGATAGGTAGTTGTTATACCTTTCCATTAGGGGTGAAGACAATTTCGAGAGGATGCCCCTAGATATATGTTGGATGATGTCAATAATGGAAGGGAGATGAATACTGAGTATGGCCCATTATGGGTCTTTATTTTGTGTAAGCTATTGTAAAACTTTGCTGTTCATTTGAAATTTCAGCTTTTTCTGAAATTGTGTTACATGAAAATTGGTTTTTTAGAAATAAAGTATTTTGTGAGTTGTCCCCATAAATAAAGCCAAACTCTAGCTATATGATGCATGGTTGGTGCATGAAATTAGATAAGATAAGTATAATCAACCTCAAAAAAAGTGGTATGGCATCTCTGCCAATACTTAGGGGTGTACGAATAGACTGTGACATTCTAAATGCTTGTATCCAGTTTTGGTATCCTATCGATCATGTTTTTCGGTTTGGGGCTGGATGGATGAGATGTGTCCAACTTTAGAGGAGTTTTCCTTTTTGCTCAGTACATACTTCGAGGCTGACCTTGCTGTTCTAGTAGAATGGTTAAACTATTTAAATTCATTCAAGAGGCTACTAGATTTGAGAACAAAGCCTACTTCAAGTATTGTGAGGGATGACTTGGTTGACCTTCCTGCTTTGGCCAGTATGTTTTGGGAAGAGTCAAAGGATGACCTAGTTTGGATGGCCTAAAGACTGAAGGCCTATGCTTTTAGATTGATTGCAGGCTATATTTTTGTGGGCTCAATCAAATGGGGTGATACAAAGGTGGCTAATCTGATACCCCAGATGAGTGAGGGTAAGTCAATGATGGGCATTATTTTGGCTGAGACACTGATGAGTCTAGGTCGCCATTGCAATTCAGGGGGACCTTGGTTTATTAGTCCAATTTTGCTCCAAGTATGCAAGCCTTTCCCATTTTCTTGTCTGTTTTAGCATTGGATGAGGCTTAACTTTGATTTTTCCTTTTGATCTGGCTAAGGGACCATCTCAAGATTATTCCTAACCCGCCTCCTGAGTCACGAGACTTTCTACCATGCTATTATTGAACTAAGAAGATTATTATTAGCTATCCCACCCAAAAGGACAAGATTCGTTAGCTTATAGAGTTGAGCCCTTCCAATATGCTTTAGAGACCTGATTTTTACTCTTCTATTAAGCGGTTCATACTAAGGAGTCAGGGTTTCAAGCATGTGTATTTTCTTGGTTTTAAAGAGGTGACTTGGTATCAGGCTACCTGATCCTTCACCAGATGGGACATGATCAGGGTGTGCCCCCAGACAGCCCGGTTTTATTTACGACTGATGTAAATGACAACGTGGCTAGAGCTACTGTGGATTCGCGACTCTACGTGAGCCATGGTGATTCCCAGGGATGATTATGGAAACCTGTCTAAGTACATTGAGCGGTGGATCAAAATATGTTGGCAAAAGTAGAAGGAAAAGTCATATGCTCTTCTGACCGAGATGAAAGTTGAGTCTGGGTCTAGATTTAGGCTTTGAGTCTAAGACTTTCTATTTTGTTTGTTTTGTTTGTTTTGATTTTCTATCTCAAATATCTTATTTTGGATGTTGCAAAATATAAATAAGACCTAGTTTTTTTTTTAAGCTCTTATTTTTTTCCTAACTCGCCCCTTTTGGGTTTTCAACTTAGCGAGCTGCCTTTATTGTTTCCTAGACCACCTTTTCGATTTTCAATCTAGCAGACTGTACCTTAAATTTTGCCTAAGCCTCCCTTTCAAGTTCTCAACTTAGCAAGTTTCATTCTTTTTCAGATTTTGCCAATATGTTCTTTTTAACTCTTGCAAGCAATGTAAAGAGAACAAATATGAATGAAATAATTTATTTTATTGAATGCTTTGGACCTTACCCAATGAGGGTTGCCTACATATCTAATTAGATTGAATTTTAAAAATTTGAATTCAAAATACAACTTATGATTTTGGAGAATCGGGTCCACATAGTTCTTGTTACTGAAATGATTATGATGCCTAAATGCAAGCTCATGCAACAAGAACACTATATGAAGTACTTCATGAGCTGATCGAGATTGGTGGGATGATTGAACTCATTTCCGTCTGCATCCATCAATATGATGCCTCCACTGGACATGATCTTTTTGATATGTATGGTCCATTCTAAGGAGGTTTGAAGTTCCCTCGATGGTCATTTACAACTTGTCTGATTTCTTTGAGGACCAAGTCACCTTCTTGAAGGTTGTGACTTCAAACCCATTTATTGAAATGTTTTACAAGCTTGATATGATAGTTTTGTGTATGATGGAGCGCTTCCATTCTCTTTTCATTAACCACGTTGACCTGGTCATAATAGGCCTATTACCAGTTGAGTTCAGAGATCTAAGCTTCTTGAAGAACTCTGGCTATTTGTATTCCAACTTTATAGGAAGGACTGCTTTTATTCCATAGACTAGTGAATATGGTGTAGCTCTAGTAGTTGACTTGTATGTAGTTCTATACTCAAAGAATGTGCTTGGAAGGTGTAGGTTCCAACCTTTGTGATTGCTAATCATCTTATAAAGCATATTCTTTAGTGCTTTATTGGCAGCTTTGACTATGCCATTAGTCTGAGATCTATATGGGGAAAACATGTGATATTCAATCTTTTCTTTTTGAAGGAGGGTAACCACTTCTTTCTAAAAGTGTGAGCCATTATCTTATATAATCTCATGTGGCACACCATATCCGGCAATGATGTTCACCTTAATGAATTGAGCTACCTTCTTTGAGTCCATTATTTGGTAAGGGGAAGCTTCACCCCATTTGTTGAAATAGTCGACGGCGACTAGGATATACTCATTGTTGATATATGGTTTTGGTAAAATCTTACCAATGACATCGATGCCCTAAACAATAAAAGGGCAAGGAGTGGTGATAGGATTGAGAGGAGAAGATGGAAGGGTCTGAACCTTTGAATACTCTTGACACTTTGGGCACCTTTGGGTGAACCATGCATAGTCTCCATTCATAGTCAGGTAATAATAACCTTGATTCATGATTTTCTATGATAATGCCCATCCATTCATGTGGGTGCTATCTATTCCACTATAGATTTCTTCCATGATTTTGTAGGCTTCTTTA
Source organism: Codiaeum variegatum (assembly GCA_948294925.1). Lineage (NCBI taxonomy): Eukaryota > Viridiplantae > Streptophyta > Magnoliopsida > Malpighiales > Euphorbiaceae > Codiaeum > Codiaeum variegatum. The sequence continues at coordinate 1,321 of CAOJBK011034909.1, read as the reverse complement.
TCTGAGATGCATCAAAGGTAAATGTCATTCATTATCTTTTTATAGAGGATGTCACCGGAAGGGCGAATATGGAGTTGTACAGCAAAAGCAAAAACTAAAATTCTAGCATTGTCCAGTAGTACTACTGGACAACAGCTCCAGCAGCTCTGCTAGATAGAATACTATTGGATAGCAGCTCCAGCAGCTCTGCTGGAGGGAACACTGCTGAACAACATCTCCAGCAGTGCAGTCCAGTGCAAAATTTATTTTTGCAAAAATCCGATGTTACTCGGTTTTTGGTTTTCATAACTTTTTGAAATATTTATCATGCCAAAAAACTTTTGACATAGTTGGAATTATATATTCATTAAACTCTTTAACAAATTGCTAAACCCTAAGATGACCCCATATTCAACATCAAGGATCTTTCCAATTATCACTACAAAAAAAAAAATTACTGACGCAATTTTTGGCGTCAGTAATTATCACTACAAAAAAAAAATTTTACTGACGCAATTTTTGGCGTCAGTGACGCAATTTTTGGCGTCAGTAATTATCACTACAAAAAAAAAAAATTTACTGACGCCAATTACTGACGCAATTTTTGGCGTCAGTAATTACTGACACCAAAATTAACGTTACTGACCCCCTACTGATGCAAAAAAAAATAAAAAAATAATAATTTACTGACGCCAATTACTGACGCAATGCCAAAAATAACGTTACTGACCCCCTACTGACGCAAAGGAATTAATTAATTAATTTACTGACGCAAAAATTAACGTTACTGATGCCAAAAAAAATTAATTAATTTACTGACGCCATTTTTAGCATCGTTAAAGAGTCAGAAATTGAAAAAAAAATTTACTGAGGCAATTTGGCGTCAGTAAATATTCAGAAATACATGGGCGGGAATGAAAATTTTTTACGTAAAGTCGCGCGGCAAAAACGCGTCAGAAAAAAATAATTTTTTTACTGACGCCATTTTGGCGTCAGTAATTCGTTAGAAAAAAATTTTAAAAAATTTACTGACGCCATTTTGGCATCAGTAAAGGGTCTATAACTTTTAATTATAAAAGCCCCCAAGAACAGATTATTTTTTCACAGAATCACTTTTCCTCTGCGAAATTTCATACCCCTCTGGCTCACCGCCGCCCATCTACTAGCCTCCGTCGATCATTCGTCGTCCGATCATTGAACATCCATCTGCTCTCTTCAACCCTACCACCTCCATCTCCTTTTCCGGCCACGAACCCCATCACCGACCAAGCATTCATTCGCGATCTGGTGAGCTTTGAAAAAATTGATTTTTTTTTGGTCTGTTTGGTTACTGTGAAAATTA
>CAOJBK011034447.1:0-10759 GCA_948294925.1 Codiaeum variegatum | reverse complement strand
CTTTTACCAAATCTTTTCCAGAAAGTTTTAAACATTGATACTTGCATGGCCTAGTCTCCTATGCCACAAATTAGGATCCTCATCCTTTGAAAAAAATAAACAAAGGTTTTTTGTTCTTTGATTGTTTAAATCAACCATATACGCATTGCCTTTGCGGTAATCAATGAATGCAATTTTGTTAGTCTTAATGTCAATGACTTCACAAATGCATGCATTAAATGAGACTCTATATCCCTTGTCACACAATTTACTAACCCTAAGTAAATTATGTTTCAAGTTATATACAAATAGCAATTTAGAGATAGTAAAATCTTTGTTACCTATAGTGCCAACTCCATAAATTTTTCCTTTGGAGTTGTCTCCAAAGCTTGCATTTCCTCCTTCTTTTTCTTCAAGATCTAAGAATTTTTCTTTGTTACGGTCATGTGCTTTGAGCATCCACTATCGATCACCCACTTTTCTTACTTGGACTTGATGATAGCCTACATATGCACAAAATCGCAACTTTTTTATGGTACCCATATTGTCTTGGTTCAATCTTGTTAGTTCCATTAGGAACCCATTTACCCTTAAAATCAAAGTTTGCATTCTTAGGGAATTCCTTGGAATCCTTGGGGATATCCTTGGAGCCCTTAGGAATCCATACCTTTCTAATGGTATATGGCTTCCTAAGCCTAATAGGACAATTTCTTGGTGTGTGACCATGGAATTTACAATAATTGCATTTGATGTGAACCTTATGCATAGAATTGTTTTTATCATGAGATACATTTGAGAAATTTTCTTTTTCATCATTTTTTAAACCAATGCTGATTTTATCAAAAATGTCTTTTTGAGACATTAAGATATCATTTAGAACTTGGCTCCCTTTAGAAAAATTTTCATAAAGTTTCTTGGAGTCCTTAAGTTCCAATTCAATCTTAATTTTCTCTTCCTTGCGACTCTCATGGGATTTTTGCAAATCTTTTAGTTGAGTCATGAGATTTTGGTTTTCAATTTCAAAAGATTTAGAGCTATTACTCTTCTCATGCTCGATTTTTTATTTTTTAAATCATTTTTCAAAAATTTATTTTCCTTCACAATTGAAACATAATTAGACATAAGTTCATCAAAATCATTTTGTAATTCATCAAGTTTGAGTAGTTACCTCATCATCCTCTTCAATATGTTCTTCTTATTCCATTAAACAAAAGTTTGCTTCTTCTTCTACATCGAATGATTCATTGTCACTAGAATCATCACTTCCACTCCAACCCGCAAATGCTTTATGTTTCTTCTTGAATGAACTCTTCTTTTCTTTACCCTTTTTGGCCTTATAGATGTAGCAATCTTGCTGAATGTGCCCCAGCTTCTTGCATTCATAGCAAACTATGTTATTACTCTTGTTTTTGTCTTTTCTTGACTCCTTTTTGAATTTTCCCTTGGATATATATTTCTTGAACTTTTTGGTAAGAAATGCTATCTCATCATCATCATCTTCACTTTTGTCACTAATAGCTTCCTTCTTGGAATGCTTTTCCTTATGTGTGACTTTGAGTGCAATAGGATTCTCCTTCTTAGTTGAAGCACTTGGAGTGCCTCTAAGCTCCATCTTAGACTTGAGCTTCATCTCATACGTAAGGAGTGTGGTAATGAGATTTTCTACGGTCATCTTATCAAAATTTGAAGATGTCCCAATAGCATCCACATTAGAGTCATACTTGGCTGGAAGACATCGAATGATCTTAATCACCATATCTTTATTGTTGAAAGTTTTGCCAAGACCTTTAAGTTCATTCACTATGGTGGTGAACGTAGTATACATACTAGATATCCTCTCATTCTCCACAAATTTGAAGTTTACGTAGCTAGTAGAGAGCAAAATCAGTTTTGAGGACTTTACTTTGCTTATGCCCTCATGTGTGGCTCTAAGTGTGTCCCATATCTCCCTGGCAGATTTGCAAGCTGACACTCGATTGAATTTCGTCTCATTGGGAGCATAAAAGATGATGTCAATAGCTTTGTCATTTCTTTGAAGCTTCTTTTTGTCATCTTTGAAGTACTCTTCTGGTTTAAGAACATTTCCCATGATGGGATCCCTTGGAACATAGGGACCATTTTCCATAATATCCCAAAGCTTGTATCCTTGAGAACATATATAAAACCTCATCTAAACCTCCCATTGATTGTAGTTGGTTCCACAAAATAGAGGTGGCCTCATTGTGCAATCGCCCTATTGGAATGATGTACGCACAAAATCACCAAAACCTTCCATATTCGATCCTTAGCTTTCTAAACCGTAAGATTTAATAAATATGAAAGCAAGGCTCTGAAACCAATTGTTGTTCCAAATATGGACACGGAGAGGGAATTGGTGTTTAGAAACTTTTAAAGATTTTAAATCAAGTTAATCAAATTTTAAAGTTTTAAAATCTTTTTCAAGTGATTACAATCAATAACATAAAATGAATGCTATTGAAAAACTTGAGTGTGTAAACAAACAATTTTAAAACACCAATTCACAAATAAAAATAGAGCATTCAAAATAAATAACAAGTAAATAGAGAATGAGTAGAGAATTCTCAGTTATAGTAGTTCGGAGTCACGTCCTCCTACATCCACTCTCTCAATCAACTCGATTGAGATTCCACTATCTTTACTTCGAAGCAGCCAATCTTCTAGTTTTTTGAGATTTCGCCCAATACAACGATTGGAGTAAACAACTTCCCATCAAGTGTTTTTACAAAAGGTTTCAAGTCAAGAGACTTGTTTACAAAGAGCTAGGATAAGAATATTCAAGAGAAAACCTAGCTAAAGGATTTTCTTAAACCTAAAGATTACAATGAGTACAAGGGTTTAAGAAAATGTGAAAAGATTCAGCTTTCAGAATAATGAAAGCAAGAACAAATGATAATAATCTCAATGGAATAGTAGTCTTTTTTTTTTTTGACTTTTTTTCTGATTGTTCTTTATATACTTGTGCCATTCTTGGGTCAAAAACACCTTTCCAACGTTCAAATTGTACACATGATGTCATTGTGTTCATTCACTATAAAATGGGATACGGGCATATGGGCTTGCTTTGATACAGGCGTATCTGGTTGTTGAGTTTGAAATAAATAGTCATTGGAGTCCATACAAGGGTGTGCTCCCCTATACATATGGGCATATCCAAAAACCCTAGAATTCCCAATCTTTACTGGACTAGCATACAAGCGTATGGGTCTATCTCCATATGGGCATATCAAACTTGCCCTAAAAGTCCAGAAGCATTTTGTACTGGTATATGGGCATATAAAATCCAATATATAAGGTCGTATCCAATACTGCATACGGTTGTATGGATCAAAAGCATATGGGCACATCCACATGTTTTCAACATTTTCAACAATACTTTGATTCTTAAGCAATCGTTAGTACGTTCAAAGTTTATAGGCACATATTTTAAGTATCAAAAACATACTTTAATGCATTATGTTCATTATAAGCTCAATCGAATGCAATTTTGACAAATTTTTTTCATTTTAACGAATAACTACACTAATGATTTTATAATCATCAAAATATGGAGGACAATAGAAGCATATATAGATGATATGTTCATCAAGAGCCAAACATGAGGCATCTAGAAGAGGTGTTTGGGGTAATGAACGAGTATGGTTTAAAGTTATACCCAGAAATGTATGCCTACTTCATTTAAGGAGGAAAGTTCTTAGGTTACCAAGTGAGTGAAAGGGGAATTGAGCCAAAACCAAATAAGGTACAAGCCATTTTGGATATGCCACTGCCTAAAAACTTGGAAGAGGTCCAAAAGCTCACAGGAAGGCTAATGATGTTGAACAGGTTCATGTCAAAATCAACTAAAAATACCAGTCATTCTTCAAAAAGCTAAGGGGGAGTGAGGATTTTGAGTGGACAAAGGATTTCCAAAAGGCATTAAATGACTTAAAGGCCTTCCTGACATCGGATCAAATTTTGAGCAGACCCCTCCCAGGCAAAAAAGTATTGTTATACCTTTCAGCCTCACCTTATGTCTTAAGCTCAGTGCTGCTTAGAGAGGAAGAAGGAATGCAGAGGCCAATCTATTATTTTAGTAGGGTCTTTCAAAGGTTAGAGCTGAATTATAGACCAATTGAGAAAGTTGTGTTTGCTTTGATTTTATCTTGCAAGAAAATTTAAAGTATACCTAGAGGCTCACCAAGGAGTTATAGTGATAGACCAGACACTCAAAAGGGTTCTCCATTAGCTAGAAATGCCAAGAAGGATGCTTAAATGGTCCATAGAATTGGAAGCACATGGTCTCCAGTACCGCCCACAAGCAGCCATCAAGGCCCAAGCCTTAGCCGACTTCATTTTCAAGTGTTTCTTCACCAATCAGGACACTCAATAAGAAGAAGGGGAAAAGGAGAGAGGCCATAAAAAACATGGAAAGTGGACCACATAAGACTTATATGTAGACGAGGCAAGAGGCATGGAAGGGAATAGAGCTAGCATAGTATTGAAAAATGAAAATGGAATACTTCTAGAATATACCTTGAGGCTGGAATTTGGGAATACAAATAACACTGCAGAATATGAGGCCATGGTATAAGGCTTAAGCTTAGCTGATAACCTTCGAGCAAGGACCTTGAATGTGTACACCGATTCACAACTAATGGTGGGACACATTAAAGGAGAGTACAAGATAAGAGAGGGAGAAATGACTTTGTATACGAAAAAGGTGAAGCAGATAATGGAACAAATGAAGAACAAAGGGGTTGTGGTGAAATTGATCAAAATTCCTAGAAGCGAGAATGCAAGAGCCGATTGCCTTAGAAAGCTAGTAACGCAACACCCCATTAGCCTGCTTAGGAGAGTATTCGTAGGAACTCTAACTACCCATAGCATAGAAAAGATGGAAGAAATTATGGAGGTAGAAATGGGACCATGTTTCATAGATCCAATTCGAGCATACTTGGAAGAGGGAAAAGAGACGTATGATCCTAAAGAGGATAGGAAGGTGAAGAAGGGAAGTGCATATTTTTCCATCCATCAAAGGAAACTATATATATGTGCATACTCCTTACCTTGGCTTGGATGTCTCGCTCCTTCAGAAGCAGAATATGCACTTTGATAGATGCATGAAGGAGCTTATGGGATGAACATCAGAGGAAAATCCTTGGCGGCCAAAGTAATATGGAAAGGGTATTGGTGACCCACAATGAAAGAAGATGCGAAGAGACTAGTCCAAAAGTGTCAAGCTTGTCAAAGATTTGCCTACAAGTTCCAATTCACAGTACATGGCCTTTTGTTAAGTGGGGGATGGATATAGTCAGACCCTTCCCTATGGCTAATGGACAAAGAAAATTCCTCTTAGTAGTAATTAAATATTTCACTAAGTGGGTGGAAGTGAAGGCATTAGCCACTATAACAACAGACAGTGTGATCTGATTTCTCTGGAAGAATATTATTTGCAGATTTGGAATCCCCTAACAGTTTATAAGCGATATTGGGAAGCAGTTTGACAATGTAAATATAAGGGAGTTTTGTTCAGGGTTAAATCTTAAGCACTACTTTTTATTTGTTTCCCATCCCCAAACAAATGGGCAGGCAGAAGTGACAAATTGGATCCTTCTGCAAGAACTTAAGAGGAGATTTAAGCGTCATGGTAGGAACTGGGCATAAGAACTTCATCACGTCTTATGGGCCTATCGGACTACACCAAGGGAACCCACAAAGGAGACTCCCTTTAGCCTGACATATGGTACTGAAGCAGTTATTCCTATAGATATTGGATTGCCAAGTGGAAGAGTGAGCTATTGTAAAGACTCTACCAATGACATCTTAAGAAGAATTGATTTGGACTTCATAGAGCAACTAAAGGAGAATATTCTCATGAAATAAATAAACTACAAAAATAAGGTAGCTTCCTACTTCAATAAGAAGGTCAAAGTCAGAATCTTCGAAGAATGGGACTTAGTCATGAGAAGCTTGGAAGCAACTGGAAAGAGAGAAGGCACAGGCAAGCTTGCACCTAACTAGGAAGGTCCTTTCAAGATAGAAAAGGTTATAGGACTAGCTACTTATAAACTTATAACCATGAATGATGAGGACATCCTCCACACTTGGAATGTCCAACTTCTCAAGTTGTATTATCAATAATTAAGAAAGTAAAAATGGTGCCTTATTCTCTCTAAAAAATGTATTTAATATAACTACAAAAACCCTTGCTAAGGTAAGGTCCTTGCCAAAGGAAGAAGGTAAAACCTATGCTAAGGTAAGGTCCTTCCCCAAGGATGAAGCTAAAACCCTTGCTAAGGGAAGGTCCTTCCCTAAGGAGGAAGATAAAACCCTTACTAAGGCAAGGTCCTTCCCTAAGGAGGAAGATAAAACCCTTGCTAAGGCAAGGTCCTTCCCCAAGAAGGAAGGTAAAACCCTTGCCAAGGCAAGGGTCTTCCCTAAAGAGGAAGGTAAAACCTTTGTTAGGGAAAGGTCCTCCCCCAATGAGGAATTTGAAGAAGGTAAAACCTTATTAAAGCAAGATCCTTTCCCAAAGAGGAAGCCAAAACCTTTGAAAAAACAATGCTAAGGCAAACATTTCTCCTAATAGGAAGGATTAGCCTATAAAAACAAAGTAAGCAAATAGCATAACAACTGTCAAGCAAGAAAAGATAGAAAGAATGAAGCTAATTTCATTTTTGTTAATGAAAAATTTATACAAGACATAAAATGTACATAAAAATATATAACAATAAAAATATAATATAATATGTATATATAAGGGATAAATCCACCCTAAGAGTTCGTTAGGTCCGAACAACAACAACTGTAGAAGAAGTCGCCTCATCCCCATGGGCATCCTCATCAGAGTTCCCTGCTTCAGAGGTGTATCATGATGTGGAAGGTCTTCCTTGGTGCCATAGAGGCTAGCTGGAATAGGATTCAGGCTTTCTATATATTGGCTCAAAGGGGAAACCTAGTGGTCCTCCCTAATTCCCCTTACATGGGGGGGAATTTTTCGAGAATCTGACAAAACTCAACCTAAATTTCTAACATGGGGAAGTTGTACCCTCTGGTTAGGGCCTGGGCATGATGTGCATAATTCAAGTGATTGAAGTGCTCTGACTGAAGGAAATTCTCTAAGGGGCTTAGTCTATCAAATTCCAATGCATTGGCTTGGGCAGTCTTAGAATCAAAGTTTGTTTCATCCGAGCATAATCTTTGGTGAGCCTTTGCTTCCTATCTAAAGTCCTATCCAGTTTGGCCATTCTCTCATCAAAGGTGTCCTTGTCCACTTCAAGGGCCTCTTCCAATTTTTTGGTGGATATAGTTAAAGCTTCCACCTATTCCTTGGGCTTGTTAGCCTCATCTGTAATCGCCTCCACTCCCTCCTTCACCAAGCAAAGATCCACTTCCACCTGATCCACCTTCTTGTGTTCCTCCACCCATGAATGACAATACTCCCCAACCTGAACTAAGGCTTGTTTGGTATCCTCGTGGGATGACTGAAGTTCTGACTGCAACTATTCCCGTTGTTGGATAACCTCCTACGATAAAAATTTTCTAAGTAAGAAAATAAATTTTAAGAGGATATAAAAGCTATTAAGAAAAGCAAACATAATGAACATGGGACTTCCACTCGGTCCAAAGTCCAGTGCTAAAAGAGAAAATGGGACATTCTAACTCTAGTTCCCCAAGGTAACAATATGGGGGCCTGAAGAGGATGCAGCAATAGCAAGAGTAGCCTCTATGTCCAATGGGAAAAATAAGGAAGTATGGTCCCATAAGTGGTAGTAGAAACTTCGATAGGGATAGCACTGGAGCCAAGAGCTTCTGGGGTCCCTCTTGAAGTCTAGAAAACATGATATGATGGAAGGGTTGGTGGAAGATTTGCCCCAACATTAAGGAAAATGAGTCCCTTAAAGATCTTCACTTCAATTAGAGAAGTATGGACCCCTTCAGTGCGGGAATGGATGGGTGAACGTTCCCAATGTAAAAAGTTAGAGAGTTATTCCCAGTAGCAGGTGAGATGGAAGACGTCTTGGCAGCAAGGACCTCTAGTGGATCGGGCTCCACCATGAACCGGTGGAACTCTTCAGCCAAAGGTAGAGGACGAAACACCTTCTTGATTGCTAAAGTAGTAATAGGGGCAATCGAAGGACCGAAAGGTATAATTAAAACCCCAGTAAGGGAAGTCTTTTTAAGGGCCTCTAGATTGACAGCAGGCGGAGCATCAGGAAAAGCTATAGAAGGGGCACTTTGGGGAGCCTGAGACCCTTGTGCAGTTGAAGCCTGGGGAGGATGAGGAGGAAATAGTGAGCTTACTTCAACCGGAGGTGGAAAGTCCATCTCCTCTTCCAGTTTAATCCCTTCTGGAGAAAAACAAAGGTAAAAGATTAGTAAAATAGTTTTACAAGGCAAGAAAAATAAAGCAAAAATAAAGACTCATCTAAAAATAATCACTGTCATGAGGTAACTTCCATCGTGCGAGCTTTTTAGTTTTGTGAACTAAGAAGAAAGGATGAGGTTGCGAGGCAAACCATTTCACCCTCTTGAACGTGGGGTATATTACTTGTAAGGGCTTAGGCGCCATTAAGTGAGATGATGGAAGGGGGTGAGAGGTATTAAAAATGGAGTTCTCTTCCTCAAGTCCCTCATTTTCAGAGTCTAAGCTAGAGGAAGAAGGTTCATCCAGGGGGGAAACTTCTAAAGTAAAACTGCATGGTTAGGGGATCATAATTATTCCTACAAAAAGAGGGCTTTTTAGGAGCAACCAGAAGAGGTGAAATAGGAATTTTGGAAGATCTCTTGGGTTCGACGAAGGTTGAATAAATAGCAGGAGGGGAAGTAGCCTCGCTAGACGACTTCCTAAAATTAGATGGGATAGAAGAAACAGGTGTCTCACCTAAGGGACATTTAGATTCTATACCCCAGGGAGTTCTCCTTAAGGGAGCTTTTTGGTTGGTCCTAAGGAAGCCTACAGCTCAGGTGACACTCACTTCCTCGTCTAAGAATATCACTACCCTCGTTCGTAAGAGGTTCATGGAGTGTCAGAAATGGTCTTTATTGGTGATGACTATTCTAAATACCCAATGGCTGCCAAATAACCATCATGGAGGACCTCATATTCCCTAATCAATTCCTCAAACCTAATGTTCATAGTTTCATCTATAGTGTCATACTTGAGAGGCACCTTAAATCCAAAAAACACATCGAAGGTGGTACAATCGAGTCCTGTTGAGGATGGTCTGGCAACTGTACCTACAACCATCTTCGCCTTGGGAGCTTTGAAGGGTAGAGACTGAGATCGAGCTGGATTGGGGGGGGTGGCATGAGTTGGCTGAGCAGATGAGAATAATTGCTCAGTGTTAGCAGCAGCCTCAGCCATAGTAGATGGAATAGGTGGCGGGGGAGTCTCCATAGCTTCAATCCCCTCCTTCTCGGCAAAGAAGTAGTTGAATGTACTCTCTTCCTCTTTCTCCATAAAGCTATAAAAATAATGGTATGCAGTCCTCTCGAAAGAATGATAGTTAAGGGACTTCAGTACTTCATCCCTGGTCCAAAGCCGCAACTTTCCATCAGCGAAATTTCAGATGGGTATGGGGTTGGCAATCCAAAGGAAAGGATATTACATTAAGACACACCAGTCCGGTTCGTCCTTGACGAGGACTGTATCATAGAAAGATTAGGAGTTAGAAGCAACACATTAAAAAAAGGATAAAGAAAGTATGAAGTAGTCTCACCTGCTATGCTCTATAACGTCTCCACCAAGGTAGGAAACTTGTCCGCTTTGAATAGGAAGTTGCATTCAAGCAGCTTCATTTGGTCATAATGAACTTTATGCCTGATTATTGCCCTCAAGCATAGGTAATGGTTCTCAAAGAGCTCGTTATCCCCTGTTAATTCAGCAGGCTAGTTAAGGGCGTTCAATTCAGCTTTCTTTTTGGGGTTCTGAAGGGCCTCGGGAAATTTGAATCTGGCAGGAAGATGACTCCCCTTGGGGATAAATTTGATGGAAGAGAAAGAATCTTTAAAGGGCTTCATCTTGTTTGGCTTGCCCCAGAATAAACCCCTCTTAGGGTGGCGAACCGACATCCCTGGAGTGTCAGTAACAGGTTGGATCCAGAAGAACATCTAGAACATGGTGGCCTTGATGTCCGTACATCCCAAAACGTAGCACAATAGCTCGAAGCAGTGCATGTCCCGGATGGTATTAGGAGTCATCATAAGTGGGTTAAACTTGAACAGGGGGTGGTTGGGGGTGGGGGTGAGGCTGGGGGGTGGGAGGTGGAAGATTAATTCATTTTTAAATTGTTCTAAGAATAGAACATGGTGCCCATTATACTTGGGCAATTCCCATTCAGGAAAGGGAGTGTAAATCCTCTGGTCTGGCTTGGGAAAAACTAAAGTAAAAGGAGGTCTGTGAAGGGTATTGGTATGGTTGCCATTGAATAAACCCCACTCCTTATAAAAGCAATGGGGTAAGGTCCTGCCAATAGTTATTAAGAATCCCCTTATAATCATTGTCATTGGCGAAGCTATGCCTAGCAGGAGGGGCCTTCCTGGTCTTTTTTTGCCTTAACCTTTATTATTTCCACTTCAGTAGAGTTAGAGGCAGTAGTTTCAGTATCCATGGCCTTCTTTTTAGTTTATGTCTTACTTTTCTTAGGTTGCTGCTCAGGAACTTGTTGTGGTTGTTGATTAGAAGCCATTGTAAAATTTGGGTAGTGAAACTTAAACTTAGAAGCTAAAAAGGAGAGAGAGAGAGAGAGAGAGAGAGAGAGAGAGATTTTGGCAGAGT
>CAOJBK011033836.1:0-13164 GCA_948294925.1 Codiaeum variegatum | reverse complement strand
TATGGTACAGCCTGCTAAACTGAAAATTGAAAAGGCAGTCCAGGCAACAATTAAGGCAGCTTGCTAAGTTGAAAACCCAAAAGGGAGGCTTAGGAAAAAATTAAAGCTTAATAAATAAAATAAAATGTTTATTAATGTCTTATTTATCTTTTGGAATAGCCAAAACAAAGCATTGAAACTAGAAAAATGAAAAAATAAACAAAAGTTTTATCTCTCTAAATTCAGACTCAATCCTCTATCTCATCTAAAAGAGCAACTTGCCTAGCCTTTTCCTTTGGCCAACAAGACTCGATCAACCATCTAGTATACTTAGGAGACTTGCCATAGTTGTCACTAGGAATTATCATGGCTCTTGTATGATCCCGGATCTAGTGCAAGAGAACAGCTTACGCGACTCTGTCATTTACTTTGGCCACCGCAAATAAGGGTCCTTCTGGGAGCACATCCTGGTCATGACCCATCTAGCGAAAAACTCTAGTCACCTGATACCAAGCCACACCTTCAAATATGAGCATATACACATGCTTAAAAGCTTGGATCCTTGGGATGAACCATTTCATCATATACCAATTAAGCTTCCACAACAAATCAGAGGGGCTCAACTTTAAAATCCAGCTAATCTACTCCTTCTCATAACTAAAGCAAATTATGATCTTCCTAGTGCAGTACCAAGCAGTAGAATAGTCTAGTATAATAAGCCTAGTAATGATTTTAAGATGATCCCGTAGACATATCTAAAATGCAAAACACACTATTCAAAAAACTTTCAAGACATGCTAAAGTAGATAAGCAAAAAGTTAATCTAAATACCTGAAGCAGAATCAGACTAATGGACCAAGGCTCTATTGAATGCTAGTAAAGATCAAGGCTCACCAATGTCTCAGCCAAAATCATCCCCACAATCGATTTACCCTCACCCATCTAAAGTATCAGCTCAGCTATCTTTGCATACCTAAAACAAGCAGGGCACACAAAAATATAACTCATAGTCAATGTGAAAGAATAAGCCCTCAACCTCCGAGCCATCCAAATGGATTCATCCTTTGACTCCTCCTAAATAAAAAAGGCCAATGCATGCAGGTCGACCAAATTATCTTTCATTGAGTTTGAAGCAGCCTTTGTTCTCAAGTCCAATAGCTTTTTGAATAAGTTGAAATAGCCCACCCGCTCAACTGGAACAACTGAAATAGCCTCGGTATCCATACCCAATAGAAATGAAAAATTCTCAAAAGTTGGACACATCTCATCCATGCTAGCCCCAAAGCAAAACATATGGTCAACGTGGTCCCAAAATTGCATACAGATATTAAGAAAATCCCAGTTAATTTTCTTACCCTAAGGGTCGATAGAGCAGATATATTGTATCTCCCGAGGTTGATCCTCTACACTTTTTTCACTTTTAGACACCATCCATGCATTACATAGCTAAAAAAAGACTCCATGTTCAGAAAAAAGAAAAAGAATTTGACGTTTTTCTAAAAAATAATTTAACTCCCTATTGATTTTCTAAATTTTCATAAAAGTTAAACAAAAATTAAATATACAAAAAAAAAATCTGAAATTGATTTTCAAAAAAGCCCACAACTGGGGCCCAAATACAGTTAAGCATAATCATGCATCATCCTTAGTATGCATCTCATTCAACTCCCTCTGATTACTGGTGTCATCCAACACATATCTGGGGGCATTCTCTCGAAGGGGTCTTCACCCCATTACAAAGGTATGACAACTACCTATCAAAGCTTAGAATGATAAGCTCGGAGCCTTACACGGCACAACTCAACATCCAATAAGCCCATAAGTTAGTATCACATAATCATCAAGATCACCATGAGAATTGCAATGTTAGCATCCCCAACTTGGTAAACTGTAAGCCAAAAAGCTAACATGGCATAAGCCCTTAATCTGATAATGTTGCAAGCCCAGAATCTGACATGGCTCCTATGAGTTCACTATCATCAGAATCAACTTTAGCCCAAAGATAATTTAGATGAGGAGGCAATTGTGAACCCTTAATTTTGTATCTCTAGAATTGACGGTTGTCTCCTGAATCTCAAAAGTTTGGAATCTAATAGGGTCAAGGGGTAGTGCCCCTTCTTGCTTCCATGGCAAAGTTTGCATATTTCAGAAGGAAACCCTCATTTTAGCACTATTGCATCCGGCCCGTTAATACGAGCCCAACAGATTTGACCGAGATTAAATTAGACTTCATATGGACCTAAAAACCTAAAAAAAAAAAATAGAATTGGATTAAACCAAACCGGACCTAGAAAACTAGGCCCAGGCCCAAGATACGTGCATGTATCACTTCACGTGTGCGTGAAGCCTTCAACGCATGCGTCTAACCCTTCATACATGCGTGAAGGCCCACCTGTCTACCTTTTTAAGGTTTTTCTAATTTTTTTCCCTATAAATTCGACTCTTCATAATAAAGTCGAGCCCTTGGACCTTTTTACTCACTTTTTCCAGATTATAGGATACTTTTACAAACACTTACCAAACACTAATTCTATGCTATTTTACATCATCTTGAGCCTCTAAAACACGGTATTCAAACTATAGATGCTACAGATACTTCAATTTTAGACATTACAAATGATCAATCCATTCAATCAACACTCCATCCAGCGTATCCCACATCACTCCAGGCACTCAATTAACACTCTCTGAACATAATGAAGACCCACTCTTGCTTTATCAAATCGTCAGATCTTCCAATCACCAAACCACGCAAAAAGGTAAACACATTACAGTATATTACTGACCTTCAGTTCTATAACTATTTTAAGCCCTTTAATTCAGACTTAAGGCTTGTTTATCAGAATACTTGTTTAAGCCCTTTAACATTGATGTAAGGCAATTTTATGGAAAATCCATTTTCATAATTAAAATTAACAAACCCTAAAATCTGTTTAGGTAATCACACAATCAAAATCATTTTACATTACTCAAGATTCAGGATTGGTTAATAACCTATACTATTAATTTTTTTTATAAACTTAAAATTAATTAGCTACTAAACAAACCAACCATCCTACTTTTATCAGAACAACCCCTGCCCTTCACGAGAAGGGAGAACGATATGGGATTTGATTCTCATTCAACAGGATACGCCGGCAGGCCATTCATGGCATCAACCCTGAACTTTTTTCTTTTTCTTTTATTGTCATTTTATTGTTATCTGATCTATTATTGTAATTGTTCCATTGTTTGTTTATATTTTCTGTTAGTGCTTGTGTATGGCTTTGAGGAAGGTGTACTCCTCCAATATCATAAGAGTGAAGGGGAGATCCCTTGATTAATTGGTTTTGCTTGTATTAATCTTTATCACTTTATTTGGGGCATTGTGCCTTCCCTAGAACCTAAAGTTGGCTAGAGGAATGACCCTTTGCAATTCTGTTGTTTTTATTGCTTTATGGATGTCATTTGCATAACCGGCATGTTCATGCATTCATTTGATAATCTTTATCATGCATATACGAAACTACAATTTTAACTGAACTTGCATGATATTTAGGGCTAAAATCTTATTTTAATTAATATGGTACTAAAACTATTTTGGTTAAAGTGTTTTCAGATCTTGAACCCTTAAACCCCCTTTGGTTTCAAAAATAACAACTTTTCGAGTTGGGTAGAAAACTAAACTATTTTCTAAAATGGAGCTAAAAAGGTTTCTTAATCACTTTAGAACAAAACTAATTTTTGTTAAAGCTTAAGTGGAGACTCCACCATTTACGCACTATGTGCACTCCAATGGACACATGTGGGGGCATAAATGTGGGAACCTGATCCATAATCCACAATGCCTACATCCACAATTAACAATTCCATGACTCTAGCTAAGATCAAAAATCTGTAATGAAAGTATTCGAGTGCACAGTAATTATGATCAAAAGATCCATGCAATGTGAAGGATTCTATTGACGACATTCATTTCTAATTAAGTAGTCATGATATGTTATTCTAAATGTCACTCACAACTTATGAGACTAAGAATGGATTATGGATTACATACTTGGTTGGAGTAAAAGAGTTTTCCTTATCCCATTGCTAATTAGAACATGAATCTAGTAAGTCACACACCATAAAGTTATTTCCATGGCTTGGATTTAAATGATATTGATAATTGATTAAAAATTTTAATTAATTATTAATGATGATTGAATTAGACTTGTAATTTAATTTACAAAGATGTTATCATGTCTTGAAGTCTAATTTATATAAAGGATCAATACAATTGTGTTATAATTTGTATGAGATACAAATGGGTATGGTTAAATTGCTATGGACCAAGATTAATAACAATTAATCTATATGAGATGTGATTAATTGTTGGACAATGTGATTCCTATTAATTACTTGTACTAACTAAGTTGATTAATTGACTAATTAACTAGTCAAATACTAAATTGGATACTAACATAAGTAACCCTTCTTTCCACTAACTCTTCCTTAATTTAAGGAAGATTAGTTAGAAGAGGTAAAGGTATAAATAGTTGATCTCATCATCTTTTAGCCTAAGAGATAAAAATTTGATCACTATTCATCTTCTTCTCCATCAAGCTAAAGAGAGAAGCTTTATAAGAGTTAAAGAGAGAAAGTTGAAAAACACTACACCACAAGATATATTGAAGTTTATTCTTGAAGAAGAGTTATTCAAATACAAACTCTTCTTCTAAACCTTTGTGAAAGGAGTGTTTGGAGTGATCAAAAGGTCCAAAATAAATCCCCATTCTCAAGGTCTCAACTAATGGAGCAAGAACCCCATTTGGGCAACTAAGAGAAAAGGGTTCAAGCTTCTTGGAAGAGATAAGGAGATACAAGCCTTCAAGAAAGCTTCGGTGTGTATCAAGCTAGAGGCTTCACTCTTGAGGAGATAAATGAAGGAGGGAGTTAAGGTATTTGATACTTCAGACACTCTCTTAAGCTTTAATTTTTTTTCATATAACAACTAGCTAAAGAATCTTTGATTGAGATTATAAGTCCAAGTCTAGGTTTAGTTATTCATTAAGGAGTTTATTGAACTAAATCAACCATGCCAAAATATTTTTGGTATGGTAACTTATTTTATAAAAGTTTTAAAAACCAAAAATCGAGTCATATTAGATTTTCGCTTTTGCTTCCGTTGCGCGGCTCGTAATATTTCCTTCAGTTTCGGCTTAAGAATTGTTTTTGATGTGGTATGTGCATAACAATAAGCAAGTATGTTGGATTTATTGGATTTTTAACCAATTATTGCACATGGAGTTTAAAAAGGAAGGACTCTTAACCTATGGTCATGTAGTGTCTATCATTTCTAAAGCTTATAATATTAATCTTGATGTATATGACCATTTTGTTAAGTGTTCTTATTTTACAAAGGCAGCCTTTATTAGATGAGAGGTCTTGGATAGTGATTTCAATCTTATCTCGAACAATAATAGAGCTTATTAGAGGAACCTTACATAAGGAGATGATGGTGATGAGAAGGATGAAGAGTATGAAGGGGGAGAGCAACAAGGGGTAAGGGATTAACATAATGTCCTTCCAATGCTAATGCAATAGCCTAATGGGTATGGAGGGTCGTCAAGTGGAGATTCTTCTCTCTTGGAATAATAAGAGTTTATTTTCTTCTTCCTTTACCTTTTTACTTTTTGAATTTGAGATTCACATCGTGAGCAATGTGAAGTTTAAGTATGGGGGAAGGATTAGAAGAAAATAAGTTTTAATTTTTTTTTATGCTTTGAATTTGTTGTGTGTGTTGCTAGCTTGAGATTGCATGCTAAATTATTTAGTTAGTTAGTTTTTGCATTTTGCATCAAATTAACAAAATTTAAAATTTTTAAGTTCATTACTTGGCTTTTTCACATTCATTTAGCAGCATATTTTTCTTTGAGATTTCTTTTAGTTTTGTGATTGAGTTATTAAGTTTTTGAAATAAAAATGATTTTGAATTTCCAAATGGTAAAATTTTTAAGTCTTTTATAGCATTTGCCATATGTTTTGTCTTTTTATCTCAATCTTATTATTTCCAAGCTTTCTAATTACCTACTCAACTTTCTAGTAATGCTTAAGTGTCAAAATTGAAATAAGTTAGGTTTCTTAATTCTATTGGTTTAAATTACGTGAGGGAAACTTTAGCCATAATAGGAGTTATGCACTTAGTCAATAATGGATGAGAACACAAAAAAAAAATAAAGAGAAAAAAAAAAGAAAAAGGTATGAGTTAAAAAATTCTTTGTTTGGCACTATACATGTTTAGTAAGTTGTGTACGAATGAGTTTGCTCCTTAGTTGCATTCAATACGAAAGGCATGTATGGTGTTACCTAGTGAATAGTGCATGATTAATAAGTTGTGCGTGGATGAGTTTGCTTCTTAGTCACATTCAATTCAAAAGGTATGCATGATTTCACTAGCAAAGAAAAGAAAAAGAAGAATAAATATAATATGATGAATAAGTGTCTAAAAATGCCATGAGACTAATTGTGTATATGTGTGTGCTTATTTATGTCCTAAGATTTGTTTGAACTTATAGAGTTCCTAAATTGATGCATGGATGTTTTGACTAAAAGAGCATGATTAGGACATTGACTAGATAATTAATAACTTTCTCCACAGTAGGAATGAGATAATTAGACAAATTTATGACTTACACTGTAAGGCTTTTCACATTTACCATTGTTGGGCACTTAAAAATTATTTCCTTAAGTATCTTACTCCTTGCATGACTTTGAGTTGCTTATAGAACACTACTAGTTATCTTTGAGATATTTTAATTCTACGTTATCCCTTCCTATTCTTGTGGTCTTGCTTAAGGGCAAGCAAGGTCTAAGTGCAGGGGGGTTTGATATGATGCAAGTACGTATGACTTTCTAGTGAACATTTAATAAAAAAATGAGTGAATGCATGCTAGTTACTTAAATTTTTTTTTAAATGGTGCTTTAATATGTTTATTGAGTATTATAGGCTATATTAGGTATTAAGGTTAATTTTAATGAAAAATTGAATCTAAAGGCTCAAAGACATCAAGGACAAAAAGAATGAAGCAAAGAAATTCCAAAGATGGGAATTAAACATGTCACAAGCTTGCCAGACATAAGCCAACAACGGGCACGACTCGTGATAGAAAGGCTAGGGCATGAGTCATGACATGGGGGCCCGAGTAGTTACAGTGACCCCAATGCAACCTTTCATTTTGACACCTTTTTGAAAGAGACACATCTTAGGACATTTAGGGTCTATAAATGCCCTAATCTTGCAAATTTTTTGACATCAATTGAGATTGTTTTTTTATTTTTAATCAGTACCATTCAAGGGCTAATTTGTTACTCTTTAAATTCTCAAATATTGTGAACACTTTAGTCTAGTTCTTAGTTTATCTTAAAGGCTTGAAGCATTCATATTGTTCAAGTAATTTTCTAAGGAATGAAGGAGTTTTCTTATTTATTTCTTCTTCCTTTATCTTGTTAATTTATTTGTTCATCATGTTTACTTTGCAATTTCATCATATGCATATTGCTATGTTCATATGCTAGATGTGTTGTTAGGTTTGTAATGATGGGATATTTCATATATTTGATTAAGAATGATTTAGTTATTATTAGCGTGAATTAGTTTTGTATGTTTGATCACCAAATAGAAGTCCATAGTTATCTTTTTTACGATGAGAATTGGGGGAAAGTAATGGAACTCGATAAGGATTACTTAAAGCATAAAAATGTCTTAGAGACAAGTAATCTCCTTTAACGGAATTTAGTTGGCATGCCTATCTAGTTATTTTCTATCTTTGCATACATATGAGAATAAATGCAAACTCTAGTTAGTAACACTTTTACATGATAATGAGAATTGCATGTAGAAACTAAAGGCTATATTTTCAGTCATTCATCCTTGTATAATTATTCCTGATTTGCAAACCTATCTTCTTATCATATAGCTTTATTTTTTTTTTACATTATAGTTTTAATAGTTAGTCAATCAACCTCTCTTACTTGTATGCTTGTCTATCAAAACTATGAGGTATCTAACCAATAAAAATGTTTAATTCCCTATGATTGACACCCTTCTCCCTATGTTATATTTCTTAGAGACAAGGGTTACAATTTAAAATGTTGATTGCATACTTACTTACACACTTATCCCGTAACAATAAACCTTCAAAGGTAGAATTGCATCATGCCCAAAGGTTAGTGCAAAAGCACTTGCACCGGTTGCTTCTTTCTTTGAAGTTTGATATACCAAAGATTCTCTGATGAAATCCATGGCCAATCTCTGGAATTGTACTCTAGTACCTTTTTAAGTATGTCAATGATGATTTTGCTAGAAGCCTCAGCTTGACCATTAATTTGGGTATAGTATAGAGTTGAAGTGAGATGCTTGATGCTATAATCCTCTATGAACTCCCTCATTTCCTTACTAGCTATTTTATTTATTACTTGCTACATCAAAAGCTTTTGAATGGCATATGTAACCACTGCCAATTCTTCTTTTATATGCTTAATCATCAATCTCTTCAATTATAGGACCCTCCATTAGTCATTTAGAGTAAGACAAGATGAACTTCTTCTAGTAAATCAAATCTAAATGTTCTTGCACTTATTTCTCCATGTCATACTTAGAAAAATAAATATTCTGAGGATCCCTTTTTCCAAGCAAATTTAAGAGGTCCCAAGTCCATATCATAGAAATTGGCTTTCAAATTATCAACACATATAAAGAATGGTTTATTGTCAGCCCAAACCACTTTAATGTCATTACCTTTCCAAAAGAGCAAGATTTGATGTGAGGAAGATAACAAAAATTAATTAGCGTGAATCTAATCTCTCACAAAGTATTGTAACTATCCTTTGATTCCATAACAAGGAATGTCGTGAGTGATTTTCTATAGCCAATGATGATTTCCATAGGCAAAACTCCAACAACACTAGTATCCTCACTTTTAAAAGCTGATATTGTAATATTAGTAAAGATTAAATGTTTTTCATTTTTTTCCAAGAGAAATCAAAATCCTAAGAGGTATGATTTTAAAAACTTAACCATTATCCACTAGGATCCTGAAGAATGGTTTACTAGTCAAATAAGCCTCACTGTATTGAGGCTTTATGTGTCTGGTCATTTCCATAAAAGGCTTCTCAAGAATGATTCTTTTTGGTTGATCCAACAAAGTTTCCTAAATTACTACCCCGCTTAGATATCCATCTGATAATTTTGAGAATTATTCCCCCAAGTGTCATGGAACTTCATTTCCTCAGCATCCTGCATCATAAACTCCAGAGAAAGCATAACCGAAGTGGTTGTACATCCAAAAAGCAGAGGCTATCATTCAACTTCAAGGGCATCAAACTCTAAATCTTATTTCCTTTCCAAATTTCCACCAAATTTTGCCTCTTGAGAACCAGAGCTTTTTACTGACTCATCTCTACTAGGATAGTGATCCTCAGTGGCCTCCCTTCTAAATTTTGATTTGTTGTCAGGTCATTCTTGATGCATCATCTGGACTTGCTTTTTTTCTTCCTTATCCCTTCTTTCCAAATCTCTTTGCCTATTAAATCTCCTTTTTTTCAAAGAGTCGAGGAAATTTTTTGTGTTGCGCTAAGTGCCACTATCTGCTTGGTTGTACATGCTTTGGTACCATGAACCTTAGTTATTTTCTACTAAACTTTTAGGTGGTCACATCATCTTATTTCTTGTGATTATTTGAAACACTCCAAGAGAAATTAGATTTATAAAAATATATTTATTTTTGAGTTGAGAAATTTCCATATTCACTTAAGGAACTCAAACTTGGGGTTGTCCTCCAACTATCGCCACGCTGATTATTTTGTTTCCAGTTGTTGAATGATTTTTTATGATAAAATGGCTTTTTATTTGATGTCCAACCATCTTCCTCAAATTTTTCCCTCCAACTAGTAAGTTTTATTGATTCCATGGGGATTTTTATTGATAGTGTTGTTACATTCGCTAAAATGCACTACGACTCAAACTACTGAACTAACAGACTCATCAACACCTATTGAAAATGGAGAGCAAATATGATGATTACATAATCAAGAAAACATTTACAAATTTTGATAAATAAGAAAATTAGAGGGAAAGTATTTATTATAATTAGGAACATATTGATACAAATGTATGAATCAATCAAACGAGCGCCAAAACGAGCCACCAAGCACCGAAGTGACTCTACGACCAAAAGATTCTTATTTTTTATTATAAATTTTATGTTTTTATGAAATCATCAAGTAAAGGAAATCAAATTCAATAAATGTGTTTCATTAGTTCATCAAAATGAATTTCTTCAAAAATCTAAGAAAAATGAATAAATTTGAATTTTATTCAAAACAAAATGTGTAGATAAAAATTTAAATATTTATCTATACTAATTAAATATAAATTAATATTTCCTTCTTCCATCTAGAAATAAATTGATAAGACAATAAATAGAAAACAAAAAGAGGAAACCAAAAATTCAAGGCAAGAAGACATGAAGAGACATAAAAATAGACTTTGTCTACTTTGTTAAGATTAAAGTTTAGATTTTTTTCAGACACTTGTCTATAAATTTACTACAATATTAGACCTTTAATTAGTCAAAAATGGAAATTAAATGAACTATTAGAATTGTAAGACAAAGGTTTAGGCTGAATAAAGAATTATAGAGAGTAATTAGTTTAATCTAAGTATGATTAAAATATGGACAAATTTTAAGGTTATAATTAAGAGTCAAAGATAATATAGTTTAAGAGTTAAGAATGATATTAATAAAGGCCTAATTAAGAACTAATAAGTGGTATAAAAGGGTCTATTTTCTTTCTTCCAGCCATCATTTGCCTAAAGCAAAATTGACAGACACAAACAAAAGCTCTCTCTTGCTCCATCACCTAAGGCCATTTGGCCAAAGAGGATCTCCCTCTTTTTCATCAAATATCTATAATAAAACTTGATTTTTTTGTAATTAACAGCCATCTAAAACTCCTTGAGGCATTATATTGAAGACAAGGTAAGTGGAAAGCCACCATGCCAAGAGTTTCTTTCTTAAAGAATCAACACAAAAAGACCTAGGTAATCTTTATCAAGTTTTTATCCCAATTTTGGCATGTGATCCTCCTAAATCTCCCTCTCACTTCTGCCATTTTAATTTTTCCAAGTGAACAAAGGAGTGAGTAAGACATTTTCTAGAAATTCAAAGAATCATCCACAATTTCTTTGAAAGGTAGTAAAGATTTTGCCTAACACTTGAGTTCTATGGACTTGCATGTAATTTTCCTTAGACACCAAACAATATTTTTGCATAAACTTTATATTTATTTCAGTACTTTGTAATTTGGTATTTGGAGAAAATATGACCATTAAATTATGATCAAGATGATTGAGAAATGAAAACTTGACTCTAGGTACCAGTTGAAATTTTGAGAAATATATGGGGTATTTTTGTCATTCAAGTATCTTATAAAATTTTGGAAAATTATTTTCTAGACACTATAATATGTTAAAAAAAATTTCATGATAAAAAATGAACTTAAACTATGTGATTAATTGGAGGAATTTGGATTTAAAGTAAAAGACATCAAAATATAGAAATTTCTAGGATTTCAGGGGTATTTTCATCATTTTATCTAGACATGTAAATTGGAAAATATATTTTTAGAAAAGAGTATTGAGTTATGAGTAAAATAAATTTAATTTTATAGAATTTAGATAAGTATAGAGATAGTTATGATTTTTAGAATTAGCAAAGGTCAAATAAGCTTTTTAAAGTATGTTTAAGAGTAAAATTAGTTAAAAATAGCAAATGGAGATTTCTAGACAAAAATAAATCATATTACTGGACTTAAGTGACCAAAGGACCACAACAAATCTTTATTTGACTCAAAAGACCCTTGCAAGTGACCTAAAAGTCCTAAACAGCATGAGGGAACATCAACCAGATTTATGACACAACAAGGGAGCCAAATGGGCCATAATCCATATTTATAAGGACCAAAAGGATTGTCATCAACCTTCATATATGAGTTATGAAACCATAGATATGAAATGAAGAATAACTAAGACCATTATCCTAGGTTCTAAGCCCCATCTTATCAAAAGATCAAGTGCTGAAATTCTAAGAAAACAAGTTTAGGTAATTTTTGACAAATAGGAAATTGGCCTAGAACCTTAGGTTAACTCTCAAAATTAATAATCGGTACCTAATTGGAAACATTTCAATTGATTGTAGTGGATTTTGGATTAGCTAATTTGCATTTAAAAAATTCCGAAAATCAACCAAAAATTGATACGTTTAAAAGGACAGTAAGACGAGAGAAAGAATTCAAAATTTAAAGATAAGGTTAGAATGTGAATTATTCAAGGACTAAATTATTAGTATTTTTTTAATTAAATAAAATTAGGACACCGGAATCCATTGGAGAAAATGGTGCTTGATTCGACTTTGAGCATGAAAGTTACTGAATTTTCCGTTAAATAATGTTCTATATAAATTCTTAAGATAATGACCTTAGGAGTCAATTCAAAGAAATAATAAGCATAAATCATGCTTGATTGCATGTATCTATTAATTTCAATTTGATATTAACTTGAAATTAATTTTTCTACATAGAATTCTTGATGAGCTGAGCTATCGTCTATCAGTCATTGCCAATCAAAGGTAAGGGTTTATTATTCCAAGTATCCCATTTTGTATTTAAATATTTGAATTTCTTGAACTTCCATTATTTCAAACTTCCAAACTCGTGATTAAAACAATGAATCGTATTTCATGATGAATCAAATACGACAAAAAAAAGATTTCTAGATAATGAGAACTGAATCTGAAACCAAATAAATATCTATAAAGTATAAATAAATTCAATATGAATTCAAGTGAAATTTTAGATAATTGAAAATAAGAATTTAAGAGATCAGTAGATCGATGATAACAAACTACACATACTAACAGAATATGAGTTTAATTACAAATTGAGTAATATAAAACTCAAAATATGATGAATTGACAAAATTTGTAAGAAGAGGAAAAGTAATGAATATGAAATAAAGATTATATGAGTATGTGTTCTCATGTCAATGGACATACAAGTATAAGGTGATATATATATATATATATATATATATATAATGGAAATTATTTGAAATAACTAAGAACTTATGGATTCTCATTCTCTACGAATTTCTGAAGAATCGATTTT